>CM071935.1:43930815-44241623 GCA_016081115.2 Rehmannia glutinosa | reverse complement strand
TATTGCTTTTAGCACCTTCATTCCTGGCGTATTTGTATTATAGGATATGGGCTGATCAACAACAAAGTGTCTGGTTATACGCAATTCCAACACCAGGTTTTCAACTTTTTGATGACTCTCTCATTCCTTGGGTTGTGACTCTTTTGATATTCGAGCCTTTTGATCTTTCGGCTCTCTTTGATGGCCTATCTTCCCTTAGCTTGGAGTTGAATGCCTTCGAGGAGCAATTGCTTTACCATGAGTTCTTTATTAGTCAAGAACTTGTCAATCTTTTAACCAACAAGCAATTTCCTCAGTCAAAGATTTCTTTGGTCTCGAGCTTCTTCCCTTCTCACTATGAGTGCAGGCATTTTTTTAGCAGTAACTATCTCCCTCTTGATCCTTTCTTCTCAGCTGTTCCCTGTGCTTTGAGTCGAGAATACCATGATTGGAAGTTTTGATAGGTCCATCGAAGGCCCAGAGCCATGGGTTTTTGTTTTCCACTCGGTCAGGAGGCTTTATTCTTCATACACGTCTCATACATGTGTATTAACCAATCTTTGAGTCATTTGTAATTCGATTAGATAAGCATCTGTTTGATCATTACGTTTCACTACAAGCATTTTAAAGTTTCAAATTTTGAACAACAACGGATAATTTGTTTTCCTTAATTTGCTCGGATCCTTCACAAATGAAGGTTAATTTATCCTTGATTTCTTTGGTCACCGCAAGATTTGACTTTTTGAACATGGCTTTGTCCAAAGCCTCAGAAAGATATCCGGGCCACATCTTCAAGCGTGCTATGTTTTTCTCACATCATTTGTCCATTAAATATTTTTCAACTATAGTCAGGAGAGAGCAACCTTCTTCCTCACGCAATAAATGACTCTCCTTCGCAATTTGTCTTCACCTTCATTATTCAGCTGATCCATCCTCTATCACTATCCACATCCTCATCATGTAAAAGTGATAGATGAGCATGCATACGTATTTTCAGGTCATCAAATTCCTTCAATGGTGAACATGAATGCGTGGCCTGACTTTGCTTCCATGATAATAACTTCTATTTGTTAATAAAATGGCTTTTGAAGGCATGTGTTGTTAAAAACTACTTCGAAAAAAAGATCGAGATCTGGATTTCGGAATCTGGAAGTGCCCAACGAACCAACCGCTCGATACTACTCAGAGGTCCCAAGGGGTGAGAGTAAGGTTGTTTACAGAAGGGGAGAGGGTTGAATAAACTCACTAACTTTTCCGATTTTAGTCTTCTTTAAAATAATGTGATTAAATACGGCTACGTCCTTAAGGGACAAGCCCAAGTTAGTTAACCAAACAGATTAGCCACTCAACAGACCTGGGATTGAGTCAGTTGATAGAATAACTTCCAATTTGTTTAGTCTAAACCTAACTTGTTTGTGAAGTAAGATTTCCAATGGAAGACTTAACACCCTTGAATTTGGTTTAAGTTTGTTTTAACACTGGTTTCCCAGCACTTTGTTAATTATCGGTTGGATAGCAAATTATCAAGCCAAATATAAAATGATATGCGTAGTAAATGTTGAAATGTAAATGACACAATAATTTTTATGAGGTCTCAAGATGGGAGTAATTCTTCTCCTCTCTTCTCCAACTCCTGGAGGAATCCACTGTGTTGATCGGTCAAAGTGGTTATCGGTCCGGAATCTGATGCTGATCACACACCGACTTGATCCTTCTGGGACTTCGATGAGACGCTGTCACACACCAAGCCTCGTGCGACTAAACAACTTCCGTGAGGCGTAAATGCCTTGCTACATTACAAATTTCACTTTTGCTCAAAAACGATTTGATCATAAAGCCCTCAATCCTGAGAGTGGTTCGACCTTTAACCTTTACAATCCTCCCTGAATGTAGAATTCCTTCCTTTAAAGTTTCCTCTTCAACAGTTCAAGTTGTCTTTCCTTCACGAAATTGGTGTTGGATCGATTTCCTTGAAAGTTTAGTGGCAGGATTTGCTTGAATAATCACGAGAATATTTTCGCAAGGATTACTGATATGAATAAAGTTTGGAATATTCGTGGTTCGTATGCAAGGTAACCTTTTCTCAAAGTTATTCTCACTTTATAGTGAACTTTGCAAAATCAGCCTATCAAGAGATAGCCTTGATTTTCAAAAGACACTGGTGTTCGTTAGCTTGTCTTATTGCGTCCTTGATATTGACATTTTCGTATTAAATGAACCCCGTCTTTTGAGTCGACACAAGTCGCAGTGCTTCCCATTAGTTAATTCCTTTTGCACGCTTCGGGAAAAGCACTTTAAAACGATTAAACATGGAAGTATTACTTATTTAAGTAACCTTCTTGACTTCTATCAAACGGATTCTTTTGATTGTCTTGACAAGCTACCGCAGTTCCTTAACTTCCCAGGTGACTTTGAGTCGGCTCCCAATCGATTAGATGACTCATCCATTCACTTCAACTTGAAACTTTATCTCGAGTTGACTTGACACTTCACACAAAGTTGTATTCCAGTGATACTCCTTCAATCGAGTTCTTGACTTCTCTTCCTAGCCACACTCATTTGCCTCGTATCTTCATTCCAGTCTTGATTTACTTGTTGTGTATCCAGCATGGCGACTTAACTCATCGTGTAACCCTATCTATTACAATGTAAATTATAATGAAAATGGGGTGCCAACTTTCTAGTCTAAGTTTTACATGGTATTCATCAAAATCTAAACAATAAATTTCCCAACAATATCACCGATGGATCAACGGATATAGATGAACTCTAATCCACACGGGGATGTCACAATCTTATTAGGAGGCGCTGCTATCACTTGGTGTAGTAAACTTGATCTTATCTGCGAAAAGAAGTCGAAGAGGTCTGGTTGAGAAGATTTCTTGAGTCTACGCATTAAATCGCATGTTGATAATGCGATTGTTGTCTATTGTGACAACGCGTCTACACTAGCATATCTTAAGAATCGCAAGTACCACTTGGGGAGGACCAAGCATATCTACATCACATATCACTTTATTCGGGGCAGTGTTACCAAGGTCAAATAGTTCTTGGCATATTCCTACTAGCAATATGGTCTCCTTTTACTAAGTATTTTTAGCGAGCGTGTTCCAAAGGCATGTTAGAAGTATGCATGGGTCATGTATGATTTGAATTTGTTGACCGTATGAATATTCTATTGATTAATAAGATTTTTATGCTTATTAAATTTTTGAGTATCTTGTGTTTAATAATTGATAATATCACCGAGACTAAGATTGCCCACTCACATGGGTAGTCGCCTTGGCGCTGATAACGAGCAAGATGAGACTCATTGGTCATGTTCGCACAAATGAGAGGGATGCGATTGATTGCCTTCATGCTAGGAACATTGTGAAAGGCAAATGCTTAACCATGGTCGCCTTAGCATGAGACCAAGATGAGATCGTGCTTGATCGAATATGAAGTACGTCCAAACTTCATAAAAAGTCTATTTGTAGAGTCAGTGTAATCATTAGAAAATGTTGTGGGGATGGAAACACGTAATGCCTTGGTCGAATCTTTGGATGAGTGGTTTGGACTAAGACAGTATGATGTTTGAGCGTGACATGCCCGGTGAGTTGGAGGTCTATCATCATAGCATGTATTCATACTACATGTGCTTTGCGACGACCTTTGTAAAAAGAGTGATTGAATGGATCTGGCGTCATTGTGTGAAACTCTAACCATATTTATTAGCTGCCCTTTGAGACTCACGAACTTTGCCATAATATATAAGCAGGGGCGCCTACTTTAGCATGTGTTCAATGGCGAAGATTGATTGATGCAACCGAGGAAACATGACTAGGGAAAGTCGCAAGACCAAGTTGATTAACATAAGAGGTCGAGGAAAACTAAGTTGGTAAAGCACTATGTTTTATGGCTCATATGTGTCTTTCGACTAAGTCGAAAAATGTTTTACATAGTCATGAGCATAGATATATATTGGGAGGTCAAGCATGCTCTATCTATTCAAAATAAAGTTATGGTTTGATGCGACCACATAGTTTGGGATACATAGTGAGTCTCCCGAGTTGTAGAGTTATGTTAGTTAGTTGATAACTCAATATAACTCTCCTCATTTGTTCCATTTCGCGCTCTTGGTCGCACACCTTATTCCTTGTATGAAAAAGGCACTTGAGATGAGAATTATAAGAGTGTGATTCAAATAGTCGGATCAGGATATGTATGAGTGGGAGATATTGGAAAATTGCATCCATATCTTATAAGTTGGGAAATATTGTGCTAAAATCAAATGGATTCGTTGGGAAATTTATTGTTTAGATTTTGATGAATGCCATGTAAAACTTAGAATAGGAAGTTGGCACCCCATTTTCGTTGTAAAACTCGCATTGTAATAAATAGGGCTGGTCAAGTGAGTTAAGTCAAATATGCCTAAACATGCAAGGAGACAACTGGAGACTAGAAAAGGAAGACACCGCTGCAAGACAAATTGAGTATGGCAAAGAAGAGAAGACGGAACTGATGAAGGAGCAGTGAGATGCAATCGAGTAGAGTATCACCAAGTCAACTCAAGATAGCCAAGTCTCAAGTTGAAGTGACAAGAGTCATCAATGATTGAAGGCACTCTAAGTCACCGGGGAAAGCAAGGAAATGCAATCAAGTCGAGATAATCGAAGAGATTCGTTGCCTGAAATCAAGGGAATTACTTAAACAAGTAATACCTCCATACTACCTTTCTCAAGTGCTCGATCCCGAAGCGTGCAAAAGGAATAAACCAATGGGAAGCACCGCACCATGTCGAACTCAAAAGTCAAGAACAATTCATACAAGGAAGTGGCAATTACAAGGATCGCAACAAGACAAGCCAACGACCACAAGTGACTTTTAAAAAAATAAGCTATCTCTTTAACGGGCGATTTTTGAAAGATCACTATAAAAGGCCGAGGAATGACTCGAGAGAGGGTTACCTGAACCACGAACATTCAAGAAAACATTTGAACTGTAACCTAAGATATTCTCAAATCATTCAAGATTAATCCTCAAGCCTACATTACGAAGAAAATCAATCCAACACTCACTTGTGAAGGAAAGATAACTTCAATCAGTTGAAGAGGAAATTGTTGAAGAATCAAGGGGTCTACATTCCACGGAGGATTGTAGGAAGGTTCAAGGTCGAACCAGTCTCAAGTTTTTGGAGGGCTTCGTGATCAAATCCAAAGAGCTTGAGCAAGTGGGCTGTAGTAGCAAGGCAGCTGCCCTGTGAAGAAGCTGAGTCGTACGAGAAGCCAGCTGCGTGACCAAGGCATCTCCAGACTGAGTCCCAAAGGATCAAGTCAGTCGTGTGATCAAGACTTGTATCTGGACTGTTACCACTCTGTATACTGATCAATACCTAGTGGATTCCTCCAGGAGTTGGAGAAGAGAGGAGTAGAAGAATTACCCCATCTTCGAACCTGTATAAAAACTTATCGTGTCATTTACATTTCAAAGACTTTAATTCCTGCATCTTATTTATTTAACTCTCTCTGATAAATTTGCTATCCACTTGATAATCTCTAAGTACTAAACCAAATTTAAGGGTGTAAAGTCTTCCGCTGAAAACAAATCACATCGAGTTAAGTCTTTTAGTCAAAACAATTTGAGTTACTCTATCAACAAATCGGTCCAGTCTGGGAGTAACTAACTCGTGATTAACTAACTTAGCCGTCCATCAAGGACTCAACTGTGAAGTATTAACTCGAATATTTAAAAGGACTAAATCGAAAAGTTGGTAAGGTTTATTCAACCCCCTTCTAAACCTTACACCCACACCCCTTGGGACCTACAAGTGGTATCGAGCGGTTGGTTCATTGAGCCTTCCGCACCGGTTCTGAACTAGATCTCCAAATTTTTCAAAGTCTGCTTTAGTACTTAAGTTTTCAAAACTCTTTTATCATCAAAAGTTATTATCATGGAAGCAAATTTAACACGCATCCCTATGTTCACAATTGAAGAATTTGATGATTGGAAAATTCAGTGATCGTGCTCATCTATCAAAGATTACATGATGAGATGTGGATAGTGATAGAGGATGGCCACTGCAAATTTTAAAAGTGAACACAAATTTGTAAGGAGAGCCTCAAGCTGAAGGTGAAGAGGATGTTGCTCCCAGACGGTCGTGGTTGAAAAACCAAGAGTCGAATGGACAAATGATGACAAAAAAGATATAACCTGACAATGTGGCCAAGGACATTCTTTACAAAACCTGACAAAGCCATGTTCAATAAAGTCAAATCATGCAAAATGGCTAAAGAAATATGGGACAAGCTAACATTGATTTGTGAAGGCTCGGAGCAAATCAAGGAAAATAAATTATCGATGGTATCTGACAAATTTGAAAATTTCAAAATGATCGCAGGAGAGACCCTGGATCAACTGGATGCTCGGTTCACGTAAATTACCAACGAGCTATCCGCATTTGGAAAAGAATATACACGAAGAAATGTGTATGAAGATTCTAAGAAATCTCCCAACCGAGTGGGATATGAAAGTCATGGCCATGAGACACTCCATGGACCTATCCAAGACATCCAACCATGAGCTATTCTCGGATCTCAAAGCCTACGACCTGAATTTGAGGTTGAGAAGAAAAGACCGAGGAAGAGACAACAGTTGTACCCAAAACAGCTGCTCTAATTGTTAAGATGGCAAGAGAGCTAAGGTCAAAGAAGTCATTGACCAAGAGGAAATATCCCGATGGTTAAAAGGTTTAACAAGTTCTTCAATAAGAACTACAAGAGAGGCAAGGGCGAATCCTCCAGAAGACACTCAGCTCCCTCCAAGTCAAGGGAAGATAGGCCAACCAAGAGAACAAAGCATCAAAAAGCTGAATATCAAAGGGCTAAAAATCCAAGAATCGAAAGAGCTGATCAAAAGGTTGAAAATCTATCTTTGAATTGTAAACTGTGTCACTATGCCATTGATTGCCCATATCCTGTAGTCAACAAATACATGAATGAAGAAGAAAGAAAGGTCTTCAGAGAAAGAAGACAAGAAAAGCAAAAGGCAATGTTGGCTGCAGAGACTGCTGAAACAACCAAGTCAAGAGACACATTTGATTCAGAGAGTAGTGAAGCTGACTACTCAAGTGACTCCGGAAGAAGCCTCGATCCGTTTGATGGCCAAGAACAAGACCAACCCGACCAAGAAGATGAGGTACACTCTAACTCATCACACTCGGTTCTAGTGATAGTGATCGTGACACACACACTTCATCACCCACTCGATCTTTATGATTCATTAGGCAAAATGATGAAAGATTTTGAACACATTAAATCCTCACACACACTACTAAATGAGGAAAACAACCTACTCAAAAGCCAAACTCACATTGACTAAGGAGCCGAGTACTCTTAAGTCAAATAGGCGAGAATGAAAGTTTAAAGACCGAAAATGCTAAGCTAATAAAGCGTAAATAGCTGCTATAGAAAAGAGGGAAAATGACCTCAAAAATGTGATTGCCTCATTCACTAAGGCATCTAAATCATTGGATGATCTTATCATGAGTCAAAGAGAATGTGGAGACAAGACAGGCTTAGGATTTAATTCCTCCGTGTGCTATGTCGAAGCTCAAAAGTGATTTTGGAAAAAGGATCTTCTAGCAATGAAGTATCTCAAAATCCAAAACTCCAAAGGGTGCACACACATTTATCCCAAAGCACAATTACAAACAAACTAGCCTTGGTTATAAAGGAAAAGGAAAAACAGCGGCCGAGTTGAGTGTCTTTGAGAGGACAACAGAAGAAATCCAACCGAGTTCCTCAAAAACTCCAAACAGAAATACTCAGAAAGAAGAAACAGAGCTACCAAAAACCCCGAAGTTCTATAAAAGAACACATATGAAGGGAATGGTAGAAAATACCCAATCCAAGCTGATTGGAATAATGTGAACTATCAACAAAGACCTATGGAATATAAGCCAAAATGGCAAAGGCCTAGAACTCATCAAAGGCCATTCCAAAGGTATAAGAGCTTTCATCAGCACACATATGCACCTAGGCACTACACTCAGAGATATCACAACTACCCAAAGAAGGCAATTGCTAAAACATATATACAGGCATACAGACAAAAGAGACAGCTGTATGAACCTAGAATCCCCAAGCAATTTGCCAAAATTAATTATGATTATGGCACTGATAGATGGCAACCCCTTAGAGTCAAACCATGTGGCTATAGGTTGGTTGGATCATCTTACAATACTAACCCCTCAGGACCCTGACAAGTATGGGTACCTAAAACTTAATTTCCTTGTTTGCAGGTTCAAGGAACAACTGAGTGCCAATGAACCTGGTACATGGATAGTGGTCATTCCCACATATGACAGAAACAAGAAAAATCATCAAATTCAAGGAAGTCAGAGGTGCAAAAGTCATATTTGGAAGAAATGAAGCTCCAGGAGAAATAAGAGGCATTGGATCCATCAAGAAAAATGGATTAGAAATCACAGATGATGCATATGTTGAAGGACTCAAATTCAATCTGCTGAGTATTAGCCAACTCTGTGACAAAGGCTATAATGTTGGATTCAACATGGGAATATGCCAAATCAAGCACACTGAATCCAATGAGGTTGTGTTGCAAGGATGCAGACAAAAGAACATGTATGTAGTAGATTGGTCAACTGCAACACGAAGCACTTGTCTACTAGCAAAGAGCACACTGAATCAAGTCAAGTTAGGTGTGTGGCACAAGAAGCCGAGTCACCCAATTTCAAAACGATTAACAAGCTTGCTAGAAGCAATCTTGTGGAAGGACTTCCAGACTCAGTATACAAGAAGGAGAGTATATGTGATGCATGTCAGAAGGGAAAACAAATCAAATCATCATTCAAAGAAAAGACATGTCCATCTTCAACAAGAATATTGCATCTGCTACATATGGATCTATTTGGTCCATTGAACCAAAAGCATAAGTGGGAAGAAATACACCTTGGTGGTAGTAGATGACTACTCAAGATATACATGGACAATATTCATGTGTAAGAAGAAAGAAACTCTGAAAACTACCACAAACAAAGAGGATTCAAAATGAGAAGAGCCAAACCATTATCAAAATAAGATCCGGGACAGAGAACCGAGTTTGTCAATGGTATAATAACTCAATATTGTATAGAAAATGGTATTGGTCATGAATTATCTCAGCAAAGGACTCCACAAAGAGAACGGATTTGCAAAAAGAAGGAATAGAACTCTCAAAGAAGCGAATGACCATGTTAGTCAAGCGGGGGCTACCTAAAAGATTTTGGGCTGAAGCAATAAACACAAATGCTACACTCAAAATAGATGCATGATAAACAGACAATGACAAAGACTCCCTATGAGATTTGGACAGGAGAAAACCAAATGTTGCATATTTTAGAATATTTGGATGTGAATGCTTCATCCATAACAATGGCAAAGATAATTTGAAGGCTTTTGATGCTAAAGGCGATGAAGGTATCTTCTTGGGATACTCAAATTAAAGCAAAGCCTACAGAGTACTCAACAAGAGGACTATGGTTCACGAGAATCCATTCATGTGGTGTTTGATGAGCCAAACGTAAATGGAGAAGACATTGAAGAGTCACCGATAAGTGAATCAACCAACCATGCGAAAGAGTCCCTATCTTTGGCCGGAATTATAAACCCGGATGAAGATAAGATAGTTGAGTCTCAAAAACCGTTGGAAAATTGCAGCTAAGTGATGACGAGAGAGAGCTGATCAAAGCAACATAGCCGCAAGACGATCAATCCAACTAACTTACTCCAACTTTGATGTAAGATGGTCGAGAGACCATCCACCGAACTAGTCATTGGAGATATAAGAGAAGGTGTCAAAATAAGATCCGAACTCAACAAGAAGCTATGTTCACATGCTTTATCTCACAAATAGAGCCTAAAGATGTGTCACAAGCATTGGATGACACACATTGGATTCAAGCTATGCAAGAAGAGTCAATCGCTTGAAAGAAATAAAGTATGGGAATTAGTGCAAAGACCCACCCATCAAAATGTTATTGGCACTAAATGGGTGTTCGAAATAAGATGAACGAGGAAGGTTCGTGGTAAGAAACAAAGCAAGATTAGTAGCCAAAGGATATTGCCAAGAAGAAGGGATAGATTTTGATGAAACATTTGCCCCCGTAGCAAGATTGGAAGCTATAAGAATGTTTCTTGCCTATGCAACTCACAAGAATTTCATTGTATATCAAATGGATGTAAAAGTGCATTCCTAAATGGTTTATTGGAAGAAGAATTGTATGTTGAACAACCTCCGAGGATTTGAGCGGAGAAGACTCTTGGAGATAAGGTATACAAACTCAAGAAAGCTCTATATGGATTGAAACAGCACCCGTGAGCATGGTATGATACTTTGTCACAATTCTGATCGAAACGGATTCACAAAAGGCAAAGTGGATAAAACACTCTTGAGAATTCAAGATGCGAAGAGTATATTGCTTGTTCAAATATATGTGGATGACATTATTTTTGGATCCACAAACAAAAAGTCATGTGATAAATTTTCAAACCTCATGCAAAGCAAATTCGAAATGAGCATGATGGGAGAGTGACATTCTTCCTTGGACTCCAAGTGAAACAAGCTGAAGGATGGAACCTTCATAAGTCGGACAAAATACACCAGGAGATTTAATGAAGAAATTTGGCATGGAAGAGAAATCTTCGTGAAAATACCAATGAATACATCACAAAATGGATATGGATGCGGATGGTAGGCTGCAGATCAAACAAGATCTGAGCACTTATTGGATCATTGCTCTATCTCACAAAGAAGCGGGCTAGACATCACCTTTCTTTGTAGGTGTATGTGCAAGATTTCAATTTGCTCCTAAAGAAAGCCACATGACCGCAAACAAGAGAATCTTGAGATATTTGAAAGGAAGCCAAGAAGTTGGCTTATGGTATCCAAAGGAAGGTGGATTTAAGCTAATTGGCTATTCGGACTACGACTATCTTTGGATGTAGAGTTGACAGAAGAGCACCTCGAGCACATGTCAAATGCTTGAAACAAAGCTAATTTCTGGTTTAGCAAAAAGCAAAATTCAATAGCCACCTCTACAAAAAAGCAGAATACATAGTCGTGGCAACTGGCTGTTGTGCCCAAGTCCTATGGATGAGACAAAGAGAGAGACTATGAAGTTGAAGAAAAGGAAATTCCAATCATGTGTGTAACACAAGTGCAATTGCAATCACTCAAAATCCTGTGTTGCACTCAAGAACAAAGCATATCGATGTCAGATATCACTTCATAAAAGATCATGTTGAAAAGGAGGACATCACCTTGGAATATATTTCAACTAATAAAACAAATTGGGTGACATATTCACAAAACCATTATGTGAGTCAAGATTTGAAGAACTCAAGCATGAGTTAGGGTTAATTGAGCTGAGCTGACACTCAGAAGACTCAAAGAAAAGAAATGGAACACAAAAAGGGAAAAAGAGCTGAACTCTCAAATCAGCTAAGTGAATCAGCCATATAGGAAAGACAACTGTTAGGAAATTTATTGTTTAGATTTTGATGAATGCCATGTAAAACTTAGAATAGAAAGTTGGCACCCCAATTTTTGTTGTAAAATGCATTGTAATAAATAGAGCTGGCCAAGCTGAGTTAAGTCAGCTACGCCCTAACATGCAAGAAGACAATCAAGACTAGAAGGAAGACTCATTGCGAGACAATGAGTATGGCAAAGAAGAGTAGACGGGAACTCTCAAGAAGAAGCGATTGAGATGCGGTGAGTGGAGTATCAATCAAGTCAACTCGAGAAAAGCCAAGTCTCAAATTGAAGTGACAAAGAGTTACCCATGATTGGAAGTCGACTCTAAGTCACCTGGGAAAGCAAAGAAATGCGATCAAGTCGAGATAATCAAAAGATCCGTTGCCGAAATCAAGAGAATTACTTAAACAAGTAATATCTCCATACCACCTTTCTCGAGTGCTCGATCCCCCCGAAGCGTGCAAAAGGAATGAACCAATGGGAAGCACTACACCGTGTCGAACTCAAACGGTGAAAGAACAATTCATACGAGGAAATGGCAATTCCAAGGATCGCAACAAGACAAGCCAACGATCGGTAGCAAGTGACTTTCAAAAATAAGCCTATCTCTTCAACGGGCAAATTTTTGAAAGATCAATATAAAAGGCTGAGGAGTTTATTTGTGAGAAAAACAAGTGACAAGCGACACAAGTCACGACCAACTAAAAACGTTCAAGCAATTATTAGAAAATCAAACATTCTCAATCCTCAAGCCTACACTACGAAGAACATCAATCCAACACTCACCAAGAGGAAAATCTCAAGGGGTCTACATTCCACGAAGGATTGTAGGAAGGTTCAAGATAACTTCAATTTTGGAGGGCTTCGTGATCAAATCAGAGCTTGAAAATATCAAAAAATCAAGAAGAAGGTAGTCGTCTAGCATTCCACGATCAAGGTCTCAATCGAGTCCCAAAGGATCAAGTTCATTAAGACTTGTATCCGGATCATTACCACTTTGTAATCATTACCTAGTGGATTCGTCCGGGTTGGAGAAGAGAGGAGTAGAAGAATTACCCCATCTTGAACCTCTATAAAAATTTCATTGTGTCATTTACATTTCAAAGACTTTAATTCCTGCATCTTAACCATATCTGATAAATTTGCTATCCACTTGATAATTTAAGTACTAAACCAAGCACTAAATTCTTGCTTAATCAAACTTAAGGGTGTTAAGTCTTCCAATGAAAACAAAACCACAGTTGAGTTAATTTAGAGGACAAAATTGAGTTATTCCATCAACACTGGTTAGTCGTTGAGAGACTAACTCTATTGATTGACTAAATTGATCATCCATCAAGGACACAAACAGTAGTATCAACTCTGTATATTTAAAAGGACTAAATCGAAAATTTGGTAAGGTTTATTAAACCCCCTTCTAAACCTTACACTTACACCCCACTTGGGACCTACAAGTGGTATCGGAGCGGTTGGTTCATTGAACCCTCCGCACCGGTTCTTGAACTAGATCTCCAAACTTTTCAAAGTCCGCTTTAGTACTTAAACTTTCAAAACTCTTTTTATCATTAAAAGTTATTATCATGGAAGCAAATTTGACACGCATCCCTATGTTCACAATTGAAGAATTTGATGATTGGAAAATTCAGTATGCGAGCTCATCTATCGGCATTACATGATGAGATGTGGATAGTAATAGAAGATGGGCCATCGCAAATCTTAAAGGTGAACACAAACAGTAGAAGAAAGCATGGTGAAGAGAAGAAGGATGTTGCTCCCGGACTGTCATGGTTGAAAAACCAAGAACCGAGTGGACAAATGATGACGAGGAAAAGATACAACCTGGACAATGTAGCCAATGACATCCTTTACAAAACCTTGGACAAAGCCATGTTCAATAAAGTCAAATCATGCAAAACGGCTAAAGAAATGCAGGACAAAGTGACATTGATTTGTGAAGGCTCGTGAAACAAATCAAAGAAAACAAATTATCGGTGGTTGTCAAATTTGAGAACTTCAAAATGATCCCAGGAGAAAACCTGGATCAACCGGATGCTCGGTTCACGAAATCACAAATGAGCCGTCTGCACTTGGAAAGGAATATACACAGAAGAAATGTGTATGAAGATCCTAAAAGTCTTCGGTGAATGGGAAATGAAGGTCATGGCACTTTGAGACATTCCATGGACCTATCAAAGACATCCAACCATGAATTATTCTCGGACCTCAAAGCCTACGAGTTTGAGCCGAGAAGAAAAGACCAGGAAGAGACAAATTGTACCCAAAATAGTTGCTCTAATTGTTAAAGATGGGAAGAGAGCCGAGGTCAAAGAAGTCATTGATCCGGAAGAAATAGCCCTGATGGTTAAGAGGTTCAACAAGTTCTTCAATAAGAACTACAAGAGAGGAAAGGGTGAATCTTCGAGAAGACACTCGGCTCCCTCCAAATCAAGGGAAGATAGGCCAACCAAGAGAACAGATCATCAAAAAGTTGAGTATCAAAGGGTGACAATCCAAGAATGGAAAGAGAGCTGATCAAAAGGTTGAATATCTATGTTGGAACTATAGACAACCAGTCACTATGCCATTATCGCTCATATCCTCGTAGTCAACAAATACAGAATGAAGAAGAAAGAAAGGTCTTGAGAGAAAGAAGACAAGAAAAGAAAAAGGCAATGATGGGCTGCGCAGAGATCACGAAACAAATCAAGTCAAGAGAGACAAATTGAGAGAGCGATGAAGCCGACTACTCAAGTGACTCGAAGAAGAAGCCCGATCCGCTTGATGGCCAAGGAACAAGATCAACCTGACCAAGAAGATGAGGTACACTCTAACTCATCAAACTCGGACTCTAGTGATAGTGATCGTGACACACACACCTCATCACCCACTGATCTTTATGATTCATTAGGAAAAATGATGAAAGATTTTGAACACATTAAATCCTCACACACACTATTAAATGAGGAAAACACCTACTCAAGAGTCAAAACTCAAAGTGACTAAGGAGCCGAGTACTCTAAGTCAAATAGGCCGATGAGAATGAAAGTTTAAAGGCTGAAAATGCTAAATTAATAGCGAAAATTGCTGCTATAGAGAAGAGGAGAATGACCTCAAAAATGTTATTGCCTCATTCACTAAGGCATCTAAATCATTGGATGATCTTATTATGAGTCAAAGAGAATGTGGAGACAAGACAGGCTTAGAGCTAGGATTTAATTCCTCTGTGCCATGTCAAACCTCAAAAGTAATTTTGGAAAAAGGATCTTCAAGTCATGAAGAGTCCTGAAAATCCAAAACTCTAAATGATGCACACACATTCACTCCAAAACACAAAAGAACAAGCAAATCGGCCTTGGTTATAAAGGAAAAGGAAAAACCCGATTGAGTGAGTGCTTGAAAGGACATCGAGAAGAGAGATTCACCCGAGTTCCTCAAAGAAACTCCAAACAAAAATACTCAGTAAAGAAGAAGCGAGCTACCAAAAACCCCAGAAAATCTATAAGAGAAATACATATGATGGGAATGGTAGAAAATATCCAAGCCAAGTGATTGGAATAATGTGAACTATCAAAGATAGACTTATGGAATATAAGCCCAAATGGCAAAGGCCTAGAACTCAAGAAAGGCCATTCCAAAAGTATAAGAGCTTTCATCAAAGACACATATGCACCTAGGCACTACACTCAAAGACACCACAATTACCCAAGAAAGGCAATTGCTAAAACACATATGCGAGCATACGAGACAAAAGAGACAACTGTATGAACCTAAAATCCCCAAGCAATTTGCCAGGATTAATTATGATTATGACACTAATAGATGGCAACCCCTTAGAGTCAAATCATTTGGCTATAGGTTGGTTGGATCATCTTACAATTCTAACCCCTCGGACCCGCACAATTATGGGTACCTAAAACTTAATTTCCTGATTGCGGGTTCAAGAACAGTGAGTGCCAAGGAACCTGGTACATGGATAGTGGTTGTTCCAGACATATGACAGGAAATAAGAAAAATCTGTCAAAATTCAAGGAAGTTAAAGGAGCAAAAGTCATATTTGGAGGAAATGAAGCTCCTGGTGAAATAAGAGGCATTGGATCCATCAAGAGGAATGGATTAGAAATCACGGATGTTGCATATGTTGAAGGACTCAACTTCAACTTATCGAGCATCACCAACTCTGTGACAAGGGTTACAATGTTGGATTCAACATGGGTGTATGCCAAATCAAGAATATTGAATCAAATGAAGTTGTCTTTGCAAGGATGTAGACAAAGAATATGTATGTCGTGGATTGGTCAACTGCAACACCCAAGACTCTACTAGCAAAAAGAGCACAAATTGAATCAAGTTGGTACATGGCACAAAAAGCCGAGTCACCTAAATTTCAAAACGATTAACAAGCTTGCAAGAAGTAATCTTGTGGAAGGACTTCCAGACTCGATATACAAAAAGGAGAGTATATGTGACGATGTCGAAGGAAAACAAATCAAGTCATCATTCAAAGAAAAGACATGCCCATCTTCAACAAGAATATTGCATCCGCTTCATATGGATCTATTTGGCCCAATGGAACCAGCCATCATAAGTGGAAAGAAATACACCTTGGTGGTAGTAGATGACTACTCAAGATATACATGGACAATATTCATGTGTAAGAAGAAAGAAACTCTACAAAAACTACCACAAATGATGAAGAGGATTCAAAACGAGAAGAGTCAAACCATTATCAAAATAAGATCGACGAGAGGAACCGAGTTTGTCAATGGAATAATAACTCGATGTTGTATTGAGAATGGTACGGTCATGAACTATGAGCAAGGACTCCACAAAACAGAATGGAATTGCGAAAAGAAGGAACAGAACCCTCAAAGAAGCAGCAAGAAGGACCATGTTAGGCCCGAAGCGGGGTTACCAAAAAGACTTTGGGCAAGCAATCAACACAACTTGCTACACTCAAAACAGGATGTATGATAAACAGACAAATGAAAAAGACTCCCTATGAGATCTGGATGGAAGAAAACCAAATGTTGCATATTTGAGAATATTTGGATGTAAATGCTTCATCCACAACAACGGCAAAGACAATCTAAAGGCTTTTGATGCTAAAGTCGATGAAGGTATCTTCTTAGGATACTCAAACAAAGCAAAGCCTACAGAGTACTCAACAAAAGAACTATGGTTGCGAGAAGAATCCATTCATGTGGTATTCGATGAGCCAAATGTAAATGGAGAAGACATTGAAGAGTCACCGATAAGTTTGAATCATCCAACCATACGAAGAAGAGTCCCTATCTTTGAAGCCAAGCCGGAATTATCAATTCGAGAAGAAGATGAGATAGCTGAATCTCAAAAACAATTTGGAAAATTTGCGCTAAGTGATTACGAGAGAGCTGACCACAACAACACAACCGCAAGTCGATCAATCCAACTAACTTACTCCAACCTGATGTAAGATGGCTGAGAGACCATCCACCAGAACTTGTCATTGGAGATATAAGAGAAGGTGTCAAAACAAGATCCAGAACTCAACAAGAAGCCATGTTCACATGCTTCATCTCACAAATAGAGCCCAAAGACGTGTCACAAGCATTGGACGACACACATTGGATTCAAGCTATGCAAGAAGAGTGAATCGGTTTGAAAGAAATAAAGTATGGGAATTAGTGCAAAGACCCATACATCAAAATGTTATTGGCACCAAATGGGTGTTCAGAAATAAGATGAACGAGGAAGGTTCTGTGGTAAGAAACAAAGCAAGACTAGTAGCCAAAGGATATTGCCAAGAAGAAGGGATAGATTTTGATGAAACATTTGCCCCTCGTAGCAAGATTGGAAGCTATAAGGATGTTTCTTGCCTATGCGACTCACAAGAATTTCATTGTATATCAAATGGATGTAAAAAGTGCATTCCTAAATGGTTTATTGGAAGAAGAATTGTATGTTGAACAACCTCCGAGGATTTGAGCAGAAGACTCTTGGAGATAAGGTATACAAACTCAAGAAAGCTCTATATGGATTGAAACAGGCACCCGAGCATGGTATGATACTTTGTCACAATTCCTAACCGAAAATGGATTCACAAAAGGAAAAGTAGATAGAACACTTTTCAGAATTCAAGACAAAAAGAGTATACTTGCTTGTTCAAATATATATGGATGACATCATTTTTGGATCCACAAACAAAGAGTGTGTGAAAAGTTTTCAAACCTCATGCAAAGTAAATTTGAAATGAGCATGATGGGAGAGTCGACATTCTTCCTTGGACTCCAAGTGAAACAAAAGGATGGAACCTTCATAAGCCAAACAAAATACACCGGAGATTTAATGAAGAAGTTTGGTATGGAGGAGAAGTCTTCTCGTAAAAATACCAATGAATACATCGTCAAAATGGACATGGATGCGGATGGCAAGCCTCAGATCAAACAAGATACTGAGCACTTATTGGATCATTGCTCTATCTCACAAAGAAGCGGGCGGACATCACCTTTGTCAGGTGTATGTGCAAGATTTCAATCGCTCCAAAAGAGAGCCATATGACAAAGAAATAAGAGAATATTGAGATACTTGAAAGTAAGCCAAGAAGTAGGCCTATGGTATCCAAAGGAAGGTGGATTCAAGCTAATTGGCTATTGGTTCGACTATCTTTGGATGCGAGTGGACATGAAGAGCACTTCAGGCACATGTCAAATGCTAGGAAACAGTGATTTCCTGGTTTAGCAAGAAGCAAAATTCAATAGCCACCTCTACAAAGAGCGAATACATAGTCATGGCAAACAAGTGCCCAAGTCCTATGGATGAGATAGAAATGAGAGACTATGAAGTTGAGGAAAAAGAAATTCCAATCATGTGTGATAACACAAGTGCAATTGTCATTACTCAAAATCTCGTGTTGCACTCAAGAACAAAGCATATCGATGTCGATATCACTTCATAAGAGATCATGTTGAAAAGAAGGACATCATCTTGGAATATATCTCAACCGATAAACAATTGGTGACATCTTCACAAAACCATTATGTGAGTCAAGATTTGAAGAACTCAAACATGAGTTAGGGTTAATTGAGCTGAGTGACACTCGGAAAAATCAAAGAAAAGAAATGGAACACAAAAAAAAAAAAAAATGAGTCAGATCGGAAAACAACATACACCGAAAGGTGATAGAGCCGAGTCACTAAGAGAACTGTGAGAAGAAGAGTTAAATCGGCTAAAGGATAAGTTTGAGTCACTTATGAGCAAAGTGACAAAAACGCAATGTTTTGACTAAGCGGGAATGTTTTAAGGAATACGTCGGATAATGATGATGTGTACGGACATAAAGTCGCACACCAAGCTTATGATTGGATATAAATGCTGCCGCATTAAATACGAGACATTAAATGCTAAATAGGCGTGCAAAATCTAAGCCGTTGATTTCGATCACATTTCAAAAACCACCCGCACGTCCTTTCATAAACCATACTTAAACCATTTTCGTCCGTTTCTCTCTCACACTATCAAAACTGTTCATTTCTTTCTCTCAAAAGCAAAGGCAAAAATTCTCTCGAAACCCAATCTATCTTCAAATCAATCTCTAAGTTTTTCTTTGATAAAATCCTGGAAAAATGGCACCAACCTATGATTTTACCAAGTTAGGGAAGCAAATCCACACCGGGTCTACTGTGGATTTCGACGGCATGGTGAAACAGGGGTCCGACGACACCCTAGTGAAGAAAATCACTGAAAAATTGGAAACGACCGGGCTGAAACCATTTCTGACGTTAGAATATCCGATGACCTATGTGGAGGAGGTCGCACAATTCTACGTGAATGCTGAGATTCACGATGAAGGAATAAAGTCATCTGTTCACGGAAAGCAGCTGACTATCTCTGCCAAGGATTTGGCTGAACATTGCTCACTACCAGGCAGAAGGAGCATCGAGAGATTAACGGCTGATGTAATCCTGGGCCGATGCTTGGAAAGAAATAGCCAAGCCCGACTATCTTGATAAAATAGTATACACAAACAAGAGAGATCTGCTGAAGGAGGATTATCACAAGTTGTTGGACATAGTTGCCAAATGTATTGACATCAAATTTGGCGGCTTTGACCAATCACAAAAGCAAAGCGATTGTAATGGCCGCAATCATCGCAGAAAAAGAAGATAAATCGGCCGAGTTTGTCTACAAACTCTGCCCGAACGTAGGGAACAAATCCTTCAAGGAAGATGGCACATTTGGAGGATCCCTAGGATATGGCCTAGTGATTGGCCGGTGATGGAGGTGAAAGGAGTCCCTCTTAGACATGGGAAGGCATTCCATGTTAACAAGAGGATGTTGAGCAAACCTCTCTCGGCGCACAAGAGAGCCTACGCCAAGAGAGGCGACACGAGTGAGGGGGAATCGGTGACCACTGAAGATACAGATTGTTTCCTCTCCACCCAAGAAGAAAGTTGCCCCTGCAGTGCTAAGAAGATCTACGCCCCTGCAAAAAAGAAAGCCAAACATGCTCCCCGCCCCCTGCAGCAGTCACCCGCCCCTACGGCCGTGTCTCCCGCCCGCAGCAGCGGTCGAGAAGGACTCACAAATACCTTCTCCGATCGTCAAAAGAGGAGAACCGAGAAGCCAAGATGGCCCGCTCCTCGAGAAAAAGACACCAGCACGGCCCCCGCCGCCCAAGACTCGAGAGAAACCGTCTCGAACCAAAATCCCTCTGGTACAAACTAGAGACGAAGAAGAATCATCAAGCACTCCGAGCTTGAGAAACCGGATGAGTCGCCACTCACCGGGGCAGAATCTGGAGATCTGCTGGAGAAGTAGAGTCTCCAGATGTAGTTGATGAAACAGCCCAAGTCTCGTGAAGGCGATCGCAGAGGCAACTCAAGACACAAACTGTAGTTCACAAACACAAACACAAGAAGAAGCGATAGAGCGGATAGTGATGTGATGATCCTATCTCCACCTTACCCGGACATCCAAAATCGTCTGCGTGAGTGGAGGAAATGGAAGTTGAGTAAATCAAGGAACAGTTCCAACGGCCTGAGTTTATAGAAGAAGAAGAGGAACTGTTAAACTTCCTTGGACTAACCACTGTGCTCCCAAAGATCGGATGAAGACAATCTGCACGGACATCCTGCAGATCTTCAAGGACAAGGAGAAAGAAAAGCAAGCGAGAGGAAAGGCCGAGGCACGTGAGAAGGCAAGCATCCGTCCCTATCTCCGGCACCACGAACACACACATCCTCTCCTTGATGTCTTCTCTGACAGCGATGATGAGGATCCGAGAATCTTTCTTTGCCGCTACGTAAGAGTTGCAAATACAGCAAGTATTGCATGAATCGAGAATCCTTCACGAGCAAAGACCGATGGAGGGACCAGGAGAGTCCTCCGAATCAAACCGAAATTGATCCAATGGGAGTGGTTCAAAGAAATTGCCACTTGTTGTTGCTTTGCCACCACTTCCCACTCACTCGGAAGAAGCGATAAGGGACATGGCGATGAAACGGGATAATGGGGACCCCAAATCGAGCCAACCCCTATTGAAGGTGTGTTACCACCTGCCCCAACTACGGCTGAACATTCAATCGAAACAGCCGGGAGTTTGGAGACGAGTGACCCCATTCCAAGTCACTCACCAGTGCGGCGAGGGGGAACTCCCTCCACTGCAGCAAGGTCGGAGAATCTGCGCAGATGACTCAACAATGAATCCGGGAGGCGAAGTAGAGAAAATACAAACACAAGAAGAACAACAAGTTGCCATCAACGAAGCTCGAGGCTTGAGACTGTCTCACCGAGGTGCCAACCGCTTGAAGGCTAATGACGCCGCTGGCGATGCGGTCGAGGCACTGAGGAAGGAATGTACAGACCACGGGAGTTAACACTGGCAATGAAAGTGCAATCCATGGGGTTGAGACTCAATGGATGCCACCACGAAAGACCCTAAGACAGTGACATCGTCGAAAGGGAGGACCAAGGCCTCGCGCGATTGAGACTGCGGGAGGTAATGAAGGCCCACGGGAGGTTGAGACTTCCCGGGGTAAAGAAGTCAAGTAGAGAACATCCCTCCCGCTATCATCGACCCATCCGAAAAAGGAGATAAGCGCGCTTCATGACTCCCAGGATAATCCCGATGCAACCTTTATGGGATCGGAAAGGCGAAGAAGAAGCCGAGTCATCCCCAATACCGCATCCAAAAGACTCACCGGATGTTCCAAGCACGAGCAAGTCGATCCCAAGACTACTCGTCAAACCTTTAATTTTGATGATGAGCCACCAATGGAAATCTCATCATCGTCCGATGACGCTCGATAAGGCCGAGGACCGCCTACTCAATTGGAGAAATCACCGAGACCAACGAAGCTGTTGAGACAACAGGAGGCTCACAAAGTCGGGTCCACTTCACAAAAGACCCCACCGAGACAGAGTCCATCGCGAGCTCCCAAGTCAGCAGCAGTTCGATTCCTAAAAGAACTTCACGCGCACCGCTCATCATCGAACAAATCCCGATTGGCGGTGATGAATCCTTTATAGAATCTTTTCCTTTTTCCCTGGAGGTACCCGACCTCCATGAAGAGTCGAGAGAACGAACGCCACGCTACCACGACCGACTCCGTTTTCCATCGTGCACCATTGTTCCAATTATGATTTTGACGCCGCATGGCCATCACCGCAATGAAGAATCACCAAGTCCGCGAAGTGTTCAAGGCATTATTCGCCGAGATTGAACGGATGGAGAGGCATTAGGCCTCTATGGACATGCGATGACAACAGATGCCAATCTCACTGCTGATTTAAGAGGCATAACAGTCCGGGATCGGGGAATGGTGGCAACAAAGATAAATAATGCGTGTGGAACAAGTTAGATACTTCAGACATTGTTCAACAAGTCTTTGGTATGGAGAGTGAAAATGCTTGATGCAAAAACGAAGGCGAGAGAACATATTGAGCACATGCATGAAGCTCACATTGCCGAGCTTAAGGCGTGCGTGAGCAAAACAAGAGTGATCTACAAACGTTTGGAAGAGACCATGAATACAAAATTCACCTTCTCATGGGTGAGATGAAGCGATTTCAGCAGAGTCCAACGCTACTTGAACCGAATTTCGTGCTTTGCATACTCTGCAGCGGACTCAAGATCAACTCTACCATCGGCGGGCTAGACTTCCCGCTTGCAAGTCTGTTTCCGAGGCGTTCCTCTCTCCTTTGATGATGCCAAAAAGGGGAAGAGGAATACCTAAAGGCGCGAGAAGGAGGAAGCAAAATTGCGAAGGGAAAGTCACCGAGGAAGTGTTGAAACAAAAGAAAGGAAAGCTTGTTGAGGGGAAGGATCGACGGATGTGACCTTGATGATTGCACAAACACCCCAACAGAGTCCTCACAAAATGACATTATCGCAAAAACTCCTCGTGACTCGCCACTCCAACACTCTGCTATATCTATGGTGAAAAGAGAAAAACAATTGAAGCGAGGATGAAGGAAGTGGAAGGAAGAATGGATGCCCGAGTTATGAACATCTTGAAAGAACATGGAGGCATTCCAAAGAGACAGAGACACTTATGCCATCTCGGATGTCGGAGACAGAGCCACGATCGATTGATGAATTTAAAACGCTTGAATCAAGGATACTTTGCAAATATGTCTATGTCTCAAGCTTGGGACTTGTATCTTGAGAAAAGGGTCTCACGTTATGTGAAGAAGGCGACAGCGGCAGACTACCGCGATCGCTCTGCTGGTCACTCCTCCGGTCACTCACCGAAAGAAGAAGACCCCGATCTGATACACGCCCGAGGTAGAGGAAGAAGCAATGGTGGAGGAAGAAGCTTGGACCTAGGCCTCTGCCCAAAAACATTGAATACGTGGATCCGGGAAAGAAAGGAGGGATCTCTTTTGAAATTGGCTTGGCCAAGTAGCAAATTTGCAAGTGGCTAAAAGTAACGCCGAGTATGCAAAAAGATTAGAAGAAGAAAACAAGAGACAAACTCAGCTATGGGAGGAAAGACAGAAAGATTAAGAAGAGATGAAGTCAGCTGCCCGGGAAGGCATATGAAAAGAAAAAGAAAGCGGTGCGGTGACGACGAAAAAAAGAGAAGAATAGAAGAAGATCTTTGAACAAGATGAAAGAAGGAGACAAAAGGAGATGAAGTGTTGCTTGTCAACCCTTCGTGTATTTTATTATGTAAATACATACAATGTAAGTCTTCGAAAATAAAGCTATAAATTCTTTATTTTTCCGTAGACAAATATGTGCTCGATACACCTTGTAAACATTGTGTAAAAGAACAAAAATGTTATGATCAATAAAAGGATTGATTCTCACTGCGCATACATTCTATGTCAATACACTATCTCAGTATGTATCTTTGCTATTTGCATTTTTGAATGGTTTAAGTTTTGGCATCATCAAAAAGGGGAAATTGTTAGGAAATTTATTGTTTAGATTTTGATGAATGCCATGTAAAACTTAGAATAGAAAGTTGGTACACCAATTTTTGTTGTAAAATGCATTGTAATAAATAGAGCCGGCCAAGCCGAGTAAAGTCGGCCTACGCCCTAACATGCAAGAAGACAATCAAGACTAGAAGGAAGACTCATTGCGAGACAACCGAGTATGGCAAAGAAGAGTAGACGGAACTCTATCAAGAAGCGGTGAGATGCGGTGAGTGGAGTATCAATCAAGTCAACTCGAGAAAAGCCAAGTCTCAAATTGAAGTGACGGAAGAGTCACCCATGATTGGAAGTCGACTCTAAGTCACCTGGGAAAGCAAAGAAATGCGAAATCAAGTCGAGATAATCAAAAAAGATCCGTTGCCGAAAATCAAGAGAATTACTTAAACAAGTAATATCTCCATACCACCTTTCTCGGAGTGCTCGGTCCCGAGAGCGTGCAAAAGGAATGAACCAATGGGAAGCACTACACCGTGTCGAACTCGAAAAGGTGAAAGAACAATTCATACGAGGAAATGGCAATTCCAAGGATCGCAACAAGACAAGCCAACGATCGCAAGTGACTTTAAAAAATAAGCCTATCTCTTCAACGGGCAAATTTTTGAAAGATCAATATAAAAGGCTGAGGAGTTTATTTGAGAGAAAAACAAGTGACAAGCGACACAAGTCACAGACCAACTAAAAACGTTCAAGCAATTATTAGAAAATCAAACATTCTCAATCCTCAAGCCTACACTACGAAGAACATCAATCCAACACTCACCGTGAAGGAAAGATAACTTCAATCAGTTGAAGAGGAAAATAATGAAAAATCAAGGGGTCTACATTCCACGAAGGATTGTAGGAAGGTTCAAGGTCGAACCAAGTCTTAAGCTTTTGGAGGGCTTCGTGATCAAATCCAAAGAGCTTGAGCAAGTGAGTCAGTAGTAGCAAGGCAAATGCCTGTGAAGAAGCCGAGTCATACGAGAAGCCACCGAGTGATCAAGGCGTCTCAGATCGAGTCCCAAAGGATCAAGTCACCGTGTGTGTGATCAAGACTTGTATCTGGACTGTTACCACTTTGTATTCGATCATTACCTAGTGGATTCGTCCGAGTTGGAGAAGAGAGGAGTAGAAGAATTACCCCATCTTCGAACCTCTATAAAAATTTCATTGTGTCATTTACATTTCAAAGACTTTAATTCCTGCATCTTAACCTGTTATATCTCACGATAAATTTGCTATCCACTTGATAATTTAAGTACTAAACCAAGCACTAAATTCTTGCTTAATCAAACTTAAGGGTGTTAAGTCTTCGGCTGAAAACAAAACCACAATTGAGTTAATTTAGAGCCAACAAATGAGTTATTCCATCAACAAATTTCGGTTGAGTCTCGTGAGAGACTAACTCTACTTGATTGACTAAATTGATCTCCCATCAAGGACACAAATTGTAGTATCAACTATGTATATTTAAAAGGACTAAATCGAAAATTTGGTAAGGTTTATTCAACCCCCCCTTCTAAACCTTACACTTACACCCCTTGGGACCTACAACAGCTGTACCAAGTTAGCTGACAGCTGAGTCACTAGGAGAACTGTGAGAAGAAGAGTTAAATCAGCTAAGGGATAAGCTGAGTCATTTATGAGCAAAGGGACAAAAACGCAGTCGTTTTTACTAAGCGGGAATGTTTTTAAGAATGACGTCAGCATAATTATGACTTGTACAGGCAAAAGCTGCACACCAAGCTTATGATTGGATATAAATGCTGCCGCATTAAATACGAGACATTAAAGGCTAATCGGCGTGCAAGATCTAAGCCGTTGATTTCGATCACATTTCAAAAACCACCCGCACGTCCTTTCTGGAACCATACTTCAACCATTTTCGTCCGTTTCTCTCACACATTACCAAAAACTGTTCACTTCTCTCTCTCAGAAGCAAAGGCAAAAACTCTCTCAAAAACCCTATCAATCTTCAAATCACTTTCTAAGTTTCATTCGGTGAAATACTGAAAAATGGCATCCATTAATGATATTGTCAAGCTAGGAAAGCAAATCCACACCGGGTCTACTGTGGATTTCGAGGGTATGGTCAAACAGGGGTCCGATGACACCCTCATAAAGAAGATCGCTGAAAAACTCGAAACGACTGTGCTAAAACCATTTCTGATGATGGACTTTCCGATGAACTATGTGGAAGAGGTCGCACAGTTCTACGTGAATGCTGAGATTCACGATGAGGGGATCAAATCCTCTGTTCACGGGAAGGAGTTCATCATCACTGCCAAGGATTTGGCGTAACACCGCCGTTACCGGCGGAAGGAGCACCAGAAATCAATGAAGCTGATGTTGACTTGGCTGCTGCTTGGAAGGAAGTAGCCAAGACCGACTATGCTGAAAAGATAGTCTACACAGCTAACAAGAGCCAGCTAAAGGAGGACTACCACAAATTGTTGGACATCGTTGCCAAATGTATAGACATCAAATTTGGCAGCTTTGACCAATTGTCCAAAGCGAAATTGATCGTAATGGCTGCGATCATTGAAGAAAAGAAAGTGAACTGGGCTGAGTTTGTCTACAGCAGACTCTGCCATAATGTAGGGAACAAATCCTTCAAGGAGAATGGAGCATTTGAAGGATCCCTGGGATACGGTCTGGTGATTGGCCGGCTGATGGAGGTAAAAGGAGTCCCTCTTCGACATGGAAAGGCGTTCCATGTAAACAAGAGGATGTTCGAGATCAAACCTCTCGGCGCACGAAGAGAGCCTACGCTAAGAGAGCCGTCACAGTGAGGGGGAATCACCACCAAGATACAGATTGTCTCCTCTCCACCAAAGAAGAAGGCTGCCCTATGTTGCTAAGAAGACTGTTGCTCCTGCAGCAAAGAAAAACAAATCTGCTCCTGCCCCTGCAGCCGAGTCACCTGCCCCCGCAGCCGTGTCTCCTGCCCCTGCAGCCGTAGCGGAGAAGGAATCTCAAATACCTTCTCTGGTCATTAAAAAGAGGAGAACTGATAAGCCAAGAGGGCCAGCTCCTCAGAAGAAAACAACAGCACCGGCCCCTGCCACCCAAGACTCAGAAGAAACCTTGTCAGAACCAGAAATCCCTCTGGTTCAAACAAGAAGAAGGAGAAGAATTTTCTCGTTCCGAGCTTGAGAAGCCGGCTGAGTTTGTCACTCAGCTAGAGAAGATACCCGAGACTGCTGGAGAAGTAGAGTCTCCAGAAGTGATTGATGAAACGGCCAAGTCTGCTGAGGCTGATCAGCAGAGGCAACTTGAAGACCTAGGCGTGTCGAACAGTGAGGAAAAAAGAATGGCCGAGACAACCGATTCACCGCTGACTGGGGTTGTTTCTCCACCAATGTGGGCTTTGAAGGTGTCGGCAAATGAAGTCTCGCTACCTTCAATACACGGAAACGAGGGCCAGCAAGAGGATGATGAAGACGATGTAATCATGCACTCTCCATTGTATACTGAGACATCCAAAATCGTGCGAGAGTGGAGAAAATGGAAGTTGAGCCTATCCAGTGCGGTTTCAATATCCGTTTCATTGGCTTTGAGGAAGAAGAACTCTTGATTTCTTGAGGTGGACACAATCTTTGCAAGCCCTTGACGAGGATAATTGCATAAATATACTTTGAAATTCGAAAAGAAAATGAACGGGCTAAAGCAACAGAGGACGCAGAGGCACATGAGAAGGCCAAAGATCGCCTATCACCGCACCACAGAACATACACATCCTCACTTTGACGTCCCCATCGAGAAAGTGATGAGGATCTCGGACCTGCGATGCCACGAGAAGAGTTGCAAATGCAGCAAGCAATGGAAGAATCGAAATCCTTCATGAGCAAAGAATGATGGAGGGACCAGGAGAGTCCTCCAAAACACACCGGAGATAGACCCAATGGAAGTGGTGCATCATATTGCCACCGTTGTTCTTTGCCACCACTTCCCGACTCACTCGGAAGAAGGAACTAAGGAATCGCGATGAAAGCGGGATAGTGGGGACCCCAAATCGAGCCAACCCCTAATGAAGGTGTCTTACCACCTGCCCCAATGGCTGAATACTCAATGGGAACAGTGGGAGTCCGAGACGAGTGACCCCAATCAAGTCACTCACCGGTGTGCCACCGAGGGGAAACTCCTCCACTACTACGAGAAGGTCGGAGGATGCTACGGTGACTCCACAATGAATCTAGGAGGCGAAGTGGAGAAGGAACAAACACAAAGTACACGGCAAGTTGTCATCGACGAGGCTCGGGCAGTTGAGACTATCTCACCGAGGTGCCAACCGCTACTCAAAGGCTAATGACGTTGTTGATGCGGTCGAGGCACAGAAGAAGAAACAGCTACGGAGTTAACACTGGGGCGGCGAAAGTGCAATCCATGGAGTTGAGACTCCAATGGATGCCACCGCAAAGACCCTAAGACAGTGACACGTCGACAGGATGTCCAAGGCCTCGCCGCATTGCGGAGACTACGAGGAGGTAATGAAGGCCAACGGGAGGTTGAGACTTCCGGGGTAAAGAAGCTAAAGTACGAACATCCCTCCTGCTATCATTGATCCATCGAAAAGGAGATAAGTGCGCTTCACGGTTCCCGGATAATCCTGATGTAACCTTTAAGGATCGGAAGGAGACGATGAAGCCGAGTCATCCCCGTGACGGATCCAAAAGACTCACCGAGGATGTTCCAATCACGAGTAAGTCGACCTCAAGACTACTCGTCAAACTTTCAACTTTGATGAGCCACCCATGGAAATCTCATCATCGTCCGATGACGCTCGATAAGGCCGAGGACCGATCAACTCACGTGGAAAAACCAGCCGAGACCAACGGGCTTGAGACAGTGAGGCTCGGCAAGTCAGGTCAACTTCACAACAGACCCACCAGTATGTGAGTCCACTGCGCAGCTCCCCAGCCGCAAAGCGGCGGAGTTCGACTCCACAAGGAACTTCACGAGCACCTCTCATCATTGAACAAATTCCGTTGCTCGTGATGATCCCTTTGTAGAATCATTTCCCTTCTCTCTCGAGGTACCCGACCTCCACGAAGAGTCGAAAGAGATCTCGAGCGCTTCCACGACCCGGCACCTGTCATTCCATCGATACCATCGTTCACCGACTATGATTTTGATGCGGCTTGGCCGTCACCGCAATAGCAGGGAACAACAAGCTGAAGTTCGGGAGGTGTTCAAAGCATTATTTGCTTTGAAATTGAATGGATGGAGAGGCACCAGGCCTCGATGGACATGAGATCGGATAACAGAGATGCCAGCGTATCTGCGACTTGAGAGGCATAATAGTCGAGAATCCGGGAGTGGTGGCAACAAAGAACAAACAATGCGCGTGGAACAAGCTAGATATTTGAACATTGTTCAACAAGTTGTTGGTATGGCGAAATGAGAATGCGATGCAAAGACAAAATTGAGAGAACACATTGAGCACATGCATGAATCTCACACTTTCTTGAGATAAAGGCTGCTGCGTGAGCAAAATAAGAATGAGCTCCTGCGTATGGAAGAAAACATGGATCGAAAATTCAGCCTTCTCATGGCGGAGATGAAGTTAATTAAAGCTGAATCCAACGCTACTCGCTTTGAGTTTCGCGCCGCATACTCCGCAAATGCACTCGAAGCGAACTTGGCTATCAGACTCGACTTCACGCTCGCTAGTTTGTTTCGGGGTTCCTCTCTCCTTTGATGATGCCAAAAAGGGGGAAGAGGAATACCTAAAAGCACTGAAGGGATCTGAAGTTGAGAAGGAGGGAGCAGCTGTGAAGGGAAAGACAGCTGAGGAAGTTTCAAGAGAAAAGAAAGGGAAGTCTGTTGAGGGGAAGGATCGAGAGATGTGACCTTGATGATTGCACAAACCCCCAACAAGGTCTTGTCACGGTGATATTATCAAAAACTCCCGATGACTCTGCCACTCCAACACTCGATGTACATATGGTGACAAGAGAAAGACAGTTGAAGCGAGGGATGGAGGAAGTGGAAGGAAGGATGAATGCCCGAGTTATGGATATTCTCAAACAACATGGAGGCATTCCAAGAGAGCGAGACACTTATGCCATCTCGGATGCGGGGGCCGAGCCAAGATTAGTTGATGAATTTAAAACGCTCGCATCCAAGGATACTTCGCAAACATGTCCATGGCTCAAGCCTGGGACTTGTCTTGGGAAAAGGGTCTCACACTATGTGAAGAAGGCGACAGAGCGACGACTACAAACCGATCGCTCTGCTGGTCACTCTGCTAGTCACTCAAATGGGAAGAAGAAGACCCCGAAGACAATACACGCCCGAGAGGAAGAGGTAGAGGAAGAAGCGATGGTGGAGGAAGAGGTTTCGACCTAGACCTGCCCAAAAACATTGAGTACATAGATCCGAGGCAAGAAAGGAGGGATCAATCAGCTGTTTTTTGACGAAGTAGCCAATCTGCAAGTGGCTAAGAACAATGCTGAGTATGTGAAAAGAATTGAAGAAGAAAATAAAAGACAAACTCAGCTATGGGAGGAGAGACAAGAAAGAATAAGAAGAGATGAAGCTGCCCGGAAGGCGTATGAAAAGAAGAAGAAAGCAGTTGAAGATGAGAAAAAGAAAAGAAGACCAGAAGATGACAAAGCTGAAGAAGAAGAAAGAAGGAGGAAGCGAAGGAGATGAAGTGTTGCTGTCCACCCCTTCATGTATTTTACTACGTAAATACATTTTATGTAAGTCTTCTGTAATAAATCTGTAAACTCTCTATTTTTGCGTAGACATAGATGTTTGCTCTGATACACTTTGTAAACAGTTGTGTAAAGGACAAGAATGTCATGATCAATAAAAGGATTGATTCTACGCATACATTCTCTGTGAATGCACTATCTGTATGTATCTTTGCTATTTACATTTTGAATGTTTTAAGTTTTGGCATCATCAAAAAGGGGGAAATTGTTGGGAAATTTATTGTTTAGATTTCGATGAATGCCATGTAAAACTTAGAATAGGAAGTTGGCACCCCATTTTCATTGTAAACTGCATTGTAATAAATAGGGCTGGTCAAGCTGAGTTAAGTCAGCTATGCCTAAACATGCAAGGAGACAACTCGGAGACTAGAAGGAAGACTCATTGCAAGACAATGAGTATGGCAAAGAAGAGAAGACGGGAACTCGATCAAGGAGCAAACGAGATGATGCGGTGAGTAGAGTATCGATCAAGTCAACTCAAGATAGCCAAGTCTCAAGTTGAAGTGACGGAAAGAGTCATCAAATGATTGGAAGGCGACTCTAAGTCACCTGGGGAAAGCAAGGAAATGCGATCAAGTCGAGATAATCGGAAGAGATCCATTGCACGAAAATCAAGGGAATTACTTAAACAAGTAATACCTCCATACTACCTTTCTCGAAGTGCTCAGTCCCAGAAGCGTGCAAAAGGAATAAACCAATGGGAAGCACTGCACCATGTCAGAACTCTGAAAAGCTGAAGAACAATTCATACGAGGAAGTGGCAATTCCAAGGACTGCAATAAGACAAGCCAACGACCACAAGTGACTTTAAAAAATAAGCCTATCTCTTTAACGGGCAGATTTTTGAAAGATCACTATAAAAGGCTGAGGAATGACTATGAGAGAGGGTTACCTGAACCACGAACATTCAAGCAAACATTTGAACTGTAACCTAAGATATTCTCAAATCATTCAAGATTAATCCTCAAGCCTACATTACGAAGAAAATCAATCCAACACTCACTTGTGAAGGAAAGATAACTTCAATCAGTTGAAGAGGAAATTGTTGAAGAATCAAGGGGTCTACATTCCACGGAGGATTGTAGGAAGGTTCAAGGTCGAACCAGTCTCAAGTTTTTGGAGGGCTTCGTGATCAAATCCAAAGAGCTTGAGCAAGTGGGCTGTAGTAGCAAAGCGTTGCCCTGTGAAGAAGGCGAGTCGTCAGAGAAGCCACCTGCGTGACCAAGGCATCTCCGGGCATCGAGTCCCAAAGGATCAAGTCAACTGTGTGATCAAGACTTGTATCTGGACTGTTACCACTCTGTATACTGATCAATACCTAGTGGATTCCTCCACGAGTTGGAGAAGAGAGGAGTTGAAGAATTACCCCATCTTCGAACCTCTATAAAAACTTATCGTGTCATTTACATTTCAGCACTTTAATTCCTGCATCTTATTTATTTAACTCTGCTGATAAATTTGCTATCCACTTGATAATCTTTAAGTACTAAACCAAATTTAAGGGTGTAAAGTCTTCCGCTGAAAACAAATCACGATCGAGTTAAGTCTTTAGTCAAAACAATTTGAGTTACTCTATCAACGGCTCGAGTCAGTGCAGTGAGTAACTAACTCTGCTGATTAACTAACTTAGATGTCCATCAAGGACTCAACTGTGAAGTATTAACTCTGAATATTTAAAAGGACTAAATCGAAAAGTTGGTAAGGTTTATTCAACCCCCCTTCTAAACCTTACACTCACACCCCTTGGGACCTACAGATTCTTTATTGATTAGCATGCATCTTGGGATTACATCTAATATGGTAGAATTTGATTATGACAGCAATTGAGATATCTCATAATTATAAGACGATCTCACCCTTATTCCTTGTACACGTTAATTCTCTTAGAAGAGATATCTCAAGAATAGAATTTTTCTCTCTACGTTTTTCTTGGAGAATCACCACTCAAGGTCTCCGAGGGTTTAAGGTGTAGAACAGTTGTAGGTGTTCTAGTAGTATTCACATCAAGCAGAGTGAATGACGACCTATATTCAAGTGCAATTCAAGAGGGGCTTGTAGATGAGCTATCGAGATCAAGGACTAACACAAACCTGTGAATTTATTCCCATACCCAATCAAAAGGTATCTTTGATTCCTAATTATGTGCAAATATGTGCTTATTTGCTTACATATATAAAATAATTAATTAATAAAGAATCATCAACTAACAGACAGTAAATTCTAAATACAAATTATTAACAATCACTACTAAAAAATAGAGAGCAAAAGATTTTCAGAATCTTGAGTTTACCAATCAAGCGAAGCCCCATTGGCTACAAAATAGATTTCAAAAAATATACCACCTTCTCATGTTAGCTAGGATTACAATTTAACAAGTTCTCGCAATAAAATATTTGGAAAATAGACATTAAGAGGTAAACGTAATGAAAACCTAGAATACTTCAACTTTGATTTCTAATTTCAAAGAGTGAGTCTCTTGTAAGACCATCTTACGGATCTTTATCCATAAGACGGATCAACACATTCGCTCTCCTCCCTCACATACTCTTTCTCCTCCCTCCTCTCACTGTTAGCAACATTCTCTCTCCTCTTTTTTTTTCGTATTTTTCTCTCTCTCCTTAATTTTCTCTTTCCGCGTGTTTTCTCTCACTTATTATTTTTTTCTTTTCTTCATTCTCCAATTTATTTCAAAAAAACTGATACTTTATTTCAAAAAATAGATATTTTTATTGTTATATTTATATTTCTTTCTTCAGTGTAATATATTCTTAATATGTGTTGTATTTAAAAACATGATACTTTATCTCAATAAATAGATACTTTTATTATAAAAGTGTTACTTTAACTACATCATATTTATTTTTTTTTTCTCTTTCTTTTGTTCCTAGTTTGTAACTATATTAAGAAATCTGATACTTTACTTAAAAAATAGATACTTTAACTCATAATAGTGTTACTTTAACTCTTGCTAAATTTATTTTTCTTTCTTGGGTGTAATGTATTTCTAATATGTGACTGTATTAAAAAACATGATACTTACGATACACATTAATTACAAATGTTCATATGACTTACTAGATTCACTCCTATTTATGCAAAACTGCACCATGTGCTTACTTTAAAATATACCAAAGTAAAACTACATAGAACGAGGTCGTTGCGATGACGGATTTGCTTCTTCAAGGTCTCACGTCCAACTATGTCACAAATCGATCACAATCCAAGTCGCTGGCTTCTTCTTCTTCCAAGTTATCCCAAACCCTAGATATGCATTGTGAGGGTTTTGAAAAACCCTTGATCTCTTCTACTTTGATTGATAAGGAATCCATATCGTTGGGATTGGTGGCGCCGGCTTGTTACTTTCAGCCACCCCAGTCACCACAACCACTGCCTGCTACTCCCTTAGCCCCCCAACCGCGTCCGCCTATGAGTCTCAAGCGGGTTGCTCCTCCTCCCCTTTCCCCCATGGAAGCTGCACGCCATGGGGGGGTTGGACCCTCTTTGGCGCTCATGGGGGGCCGACAACCATATCTCATGCCAAGACCTCCCCCTCCCAAGGGAGTGATGACCCTTGGGCCGCTGTTTGTCTTCTACATGGCATCCCTTCTGCATGCCCTCCCAAAGATGCTGCTCAAATTGCTGAGTATTCTTCTACAATGGCCTCCTCTCATGAATTGAACCCCCAACTTTCGGCTCATGCTACGGCTAATAATATGGGAAATATTTTTGCTAAAAAGGTCTTAGGTAATTCCCATTCTATAGATTCTACTTTTCCCAATGCTCCTGGTAATCATACTTTTTCTAATATTGTTTCTGGAAAGACTAACCATATCCCTAAACTTGTTAGGAAAGGTGATTACTATTCTGTAACTATTGATGAAAATATTTACCAGCAATGTCTTCTTGAATTTTCTTATTCTTTGATTCGTCGGGTGGTTTTGGGAAAGGCTAACAAGCCATGGCTTACTATTCCACTGCATTAATGGCTTTTAGAGCTATGGGGTATTAAAAACGATTGGAAACTCATTCCCTTAGGCAAGGAGTAATTTTGTGTTAAATTTTCTAACGTGCAGGATTTCTCCCATGCTCAGTTACGAGTTAATTGGACCCCTAACCTGGGTACTATTCGACTTTCTCCTTGGGTTCCGGATTTCAACCCTTACAAGGTATATCCTTCTATTTCTAGTGTTTAGGTCAGAGTTTTTGAACTCAGTTTGGAATACTGGGATCCTAATACTATTACGGGGATTGCCAGTGCTATTAGAAATCCGATTCAGATTGATCATCGCTCATTAGACAGCTCCCTTGGTCATTTCATTCATGTGTTGGTTGACATAGACCTCTCTAAACCGTTAGAAGATCATATTATGGTGGAGCGGGTTGGGCAGTGCTCTTTTGTGTAGGTTAGCTATGAGAAACTCCCTGAGTTCTGTTCCACGTGTAGTATTACGGGACATTCGACTGCTTCTTGCCATCTTACCTCTATGGGGACCTCAGCTTCTGATGGACGTCCTAGCTCACAGTGGGGACACTCTAGAGCTACTGAAGGACGTCCTAATTCGCAGCGGGGATGCTCCAGAGCTACTGATGGACGTCCTAATTCGCAGCGGGGATGCTCCAGAGCTTAGAAGGCTTATCGTCCAGTGCATCAGGCTAAGGACAAGGGCAAGGCCGTTGATAACAGGCTCAACTATGCGTGCTGGTTCTCCATCTAGCGCCATAGTCACTGTAAGTCCAAGTGGCTACGATAATCTAGAGGGGGGTGAATAGATTATGCCCATTTTCTCGATTATACCCTATTTTTGAATGCAATAAGCAAAGACAATAATGGAAGTGTGGGAAGTAAACAACACACGTCGATTTATAGAGGTTCAACCCACCTAGGGCCTAATCCCCTACCACCCCAGTATCTCCGGGATGGATTTCAAAAAGAAAAAGAGTTTTATAAATTGTTACCAAAACTATTACAACATCACCTTACAACACCTCTTTGAAGTTTACCACAATCTCCCTAGAAGATTACCACAATCTTCTTACAACGGCAACTTGTAAAGATTACCATAATCTTCCGATTTGAAGAGCACCAAACTCTCCAACACCTCGAAGAGCACCAAACTCTTCTACAAGAAGATTACCACAACCTTCTTTAACCTATGAAGAGTACCACACTCTTCAACACCAAAGATCACACAAGTGTATTCTTACCACAAGAATACCCACAAGGATATCTTGTGTTTGAATGATGAATTACAATCAAGATTACACTTTGAAAAATATTACAACTCAAAATTGCAAGTGTAATCAAGAATCAAGCCTAGACCTCAAGATGTGAAAGTAAAAGACTTAGGATATTACAACAACAATATGAAAGTGAAGAACAAAATATTTGCTTGATATGTCTCTTGTTGTGTTGTAGTGTATTGTCTCTTATTGTGTTGCTTCAAGACTTCCTCTATTTATAGGAGAGGTTTGAACATTGATAGGCTCCTCTTGGAGATTGAAATCTACTGAAAAATGCAATTAAAGTCAAGATTATAGTTGTTAGAAATCAATTACATAATTTCATAAAACGTTGTCTGATGGTCAACGGATAGATTTTGTTGTCAAAACCATAGGTCGACCGGTCAACCTCTAATACGAAAATAACATTAAAAATTGAAACCCTTAAGAAAAACACCCTATTGGACCGGTCAAGGAGGGCCCCGACCGGTCGACCATGGGTTCGACCGGTCCAACATTAATTTTTTCAAGTTCAGAGAGTTCTATGTTCTGATTTTCCCTTTCAGGCACCGGTCGACCTCTTGGTCGACCGGTCGAACTCAACCCAGATACTTCCATTTCAGAAATCAAATTTTCAGGCACGGGTTATCCTCTAGGGCAACCAGTTGAACACGAAACAGAAGTGTTGTCCAATTTTTGTCAAAAATAAACTTCAAAAAATACTCCAAAAAATTAGTAAAAACATTTTAAATCAAATAGGAGTATTTGGACAACATTTAGAAATATTATTTTGGTGTAAAATCATGGTTAAACAAAATCATCAAAATCATGATAAAAACATTTATCTAACAAACTCCCCCTTTTTGATGATTACAAACCTAAACAATTTTAATAGGTCAATTTTGAAAACAAAAACAATTTTCCGGTCAAAAATAACTATCCATATTAAGCGACAACTTTCCATGCATAATATTCATAAGGATGGGAGTAAAGATTTTCAAAACATTTTATAAAAGCTCCACCTTTCAACATGCACAACAAGAATAGTATAGAAGCAATCAAAACAAAAGCTAAAAGCTCAGTTTTTACAATAGAAACTTGAATATCATGAGCTTAGAAGCTCCCTCTGTCAAAGAAGCATCATTAGACAAGTATATAAGTCCATAATACATCCAATGGACTAAGTTACATCCATAACTTATGGCTTTTAATAGCCACATCTTATAGCTTTGTCTGCGAGCTTTTTCTAGCTTCTTTGAGCTAATGAGCTTGTTTCGTGTTTCTCCCCCTTTGGAATCATCAAAAAGAATGTTAGCACGATAAAGACATCATATATTCATATCAAAGTGCGCAGTATTACCGATTTATCGAGCTTTCTGAACATTTAAGCTTAAAATCCAAGGAAAAAGGGAAAGGTCGATCATTTGACTTGTAAAAGCTCATATGAGTAACAAAACATGATCTCTATAAACTTATAAGACTTTTGAAATCGAGAGAATCATGTAAACAAGGAAATCTTCATTGGGGCATTTTATCGAGCACTTGGTGTGCGTAGAATAAAACCGAAGACGTATATAAAGCTTGTAAATTCAATCATGCCCAAAAAATCATCACCAAATACAATTCTATAAATATTATTCATTAACAATCATCATTCACAACACAATTATACAAGAATTCCATCAAAAAAAATTATACATAAGCATTTTCTCAAGGGTTCAACCCAATTGAGATTAAAAGAGGAATTAAACTTACCAGTCCATCGGATGAGTCAAGTAATACGGATGATATACTCGTAATATAAACCAAAAAATATATAATATACAAGAAAGAAATCATTTTGGGTGAATTGTGTGTGAAATTTGCAAAGGGGTCGAAAAATGGAGCAAATGAGCCAAAATGGCCAAGTCTGGGGACGAGACAATTTTAACCAAAATTGTTGCCCAGTGACCGGTCCAGTGATGTTTGATCGGTCGACACCCTCTATCCGGTCCCTAGAGCTCTTTTTCGATCTCGGCCGATTTTTGATCCAAAAATCCGATTTTTCACCCCTAAGTTTTAAAAACACGCAAAATGCAAACATAGACCTCATTCAATATACATTATGCCTAAATAAGCTCAAATTTATGTAAAAGACTCGGCGGTTAATGGTTTTGTAAAAATATCCGCGAGTTAATCTCTAGACGAAATAAAGCACATCCAATTTTTCGTTTTGAAATGAAATCCCTTAGAAAATGATGTCGAGTCTCAATTAGTTCGGTTATGAAGAACCATATTTTGAGAAATATTTATACCGGACTTGTTATCCCAAAAGAAATAGGAACGATTTAAAACATTGGATAGACAAGTCATAAGAAATAGTGCCTTTCAAATATTAAAAAATTCTTTTAATGGCACTTATATGAGATTCTTAGGGATTGTTTTGAAATCGAGCACATAGGCATAAGGCATGAAGAATATCAAGTCTATAAGAGTAAGATAAGTTGAAGAACGTACCTCAATTTTGTTTGTCAACCAATTTGCCTTTTTCATCCTTGTCTAGCTTGACATTGGTTGCCATTGGAGTAGTGACGGTTCTTCATTCTTCAATGTCGAGTATAGTTTGATTGTAAAATATAAATACCTTTTTGGCATTGATTAATTTAAAGTCCAAGGAAGAAATTGAGCTTCCCCATCATACTCATTTCGAATTCACCTTGCATTAACTTAGAAAATTCCTTGCATAAAGATTCATTAGTAGTACCAAAGATAATATCATCAACATAAATTTGAACTAATAAGCAATCTTGCCCTTTTTTTAAAACAAAAAAGAGTTGTATCAACTTTACCTCTTGTAAAACCATTTTGCAAAAGAAAAGAGCTAAGTCTATCATACCATGCACGGGGTGCTTGTTTTAAACCATATAAAGTCTTTTTAAGTTTATAGACATCATTTGGCCTAGAAAAATTTTCAAACCCCGGAGGTTGTTTTACATAGACTTCTTCTTGAATAAAACCATTTAGAAAAGTGGATTTAACATCCATTTGGTAAAGCTTGATTTTTTTTTAAAACAAGAATAGGCAAGTAAAATACGAATAGCTTCTAGACGTGCTACGGGTGCAAAAGTTTTATCATAATCAATACCTTCTTGTTGACAATACCCTTGAGTTACTAGCCTTACCTTGTTTCGAATATTATTTCCTTGATCATCGAGTTTGTTCCGAAATACCCATTTTGTACCAATAATTGATTTTGATGGAGGACAAGGTACCAATTCCCAAACATTTAGGATCAAGTTTATTCAATTGATCATTGGTGTTCAAAATGAAACATTTACATCCAAATAGTTTTAATTAACTAATATTTGGAGTTCCTCTTTTCTCATTCTCAATAAGTCTGCACAACTTAACAAACTCATTAACGGCATCGCTTATATATGCAAGAAAAATAGCCCAAGTATATCTAGTCAAGTAAAATAACAATAATGAGCATACCTCGATTGTTTATGTCAATCTTGATAAATCATAAATTAGATAATATGTTGACGAACATTTTAATCAAGATATTTAAAACTTTGACAAAACGACATGCACAAGAGCATAGTAAAAATGCATAATATTATCAGCTAAGTAATAAAACAACTTTAGAAATAACACAAGTATACTATGCTTTTTGTAAGAATCAACAAAAAATTGATAAAACAAGGGAGTTCTAATATGCTTATAGAAAGCTATATAATGTCTCTTTAGAAATTTGAAAATCCGAGAGTATAAGATTGAGACCTCATTTTTAAGAGATCTATAAAAAAATCATTTTGACAATTAAGGCAAAAATAAAAACATGCATAATAACAAGACACTATGTGTATTTAAATAGGGAGATACGATTTACCAATTACGCCATTTCCATAGGTTATGTCTTTCCCATAGTTGATAATATATCCTTCTTGGAAATTCATTGTGATGATGTCTTCTCCTTTGATCAAATGATACGGGCATTTAGTGTCTTCTTGACGGTATGAATTTTCTTTGTTTGTTATTCCGCCAAGTGCATAAAATGACATTGTTTTATGGTACCCTCAAGTGTTTGGGTCATTCGTGATTACTATTGAGATTTTTAGGTCTCCAATAATAATTAGAGCTATTTCTAGCCCGACAAGTATTTGCCGTGTGACCCTTTTTACCACAATAGAAGCAAGTACTAATTCTAGAAGCATAATGACCAACATGCATAGGGATTTGATTCTTTTTCTTATGATTAATAACATTAGGCTTATAACTAAGCCCTAGTTTCAAATGATCACAACGATGAACATCAAGAATTTTGGTCATTTTATCGGTACTCAAATTAAACTTTGTCAAATCATTATTCATGCAATTAATATCCTTAACAAGAGATTCATTATCATTTTCAAGGTTTCTAACATTATCAAGTGTGGTAGTGTGAGCACAAGAAAGTGATTCATATGAGACAAGTAAACTATCCTTATCATTTTTCAAAGTGTTGAATTCCTTTTTCAAATATTTGTATTTAAAGAGCAAGCTTTGGAATTCATTTTGAAACTCATCAAAATCATTTTTCAATTCACCATAATCATCATACAATTCATTATTTAAAGAGGTAGAAGAGTTAGATCGTACCTCATTGTCTTTGTTGATGCCCATTAGACATTGCTCGGCTTCTTCATCATCGGAAGTTGTAAGAAGCTCATCCCATGTCGTTGGATTTGATGTTGTATCCAATTGAGAAGTAGATGCTTTTGAATAGCTCCTTTCATTTGCATATACTTCATAGATAGTTTCTAATTTTACCTACACTTCATGTGCCGATCGTATCCCTCGAATATGACCGTATTCCGTAGAGGTAAGTGAACAATGAAGAATATTTAGAGCTTTACCGTTTATGGAGAGAATTTTCTTGTCTTCATCATTGAGCTCCTTGAGGACTTTGGAAGTTTGACTTATGTCTTTCATCGGGATGGATTCTCCATTTATAACCATGTTCCAAATATCGAACCCCCAACTTTGTAGGAAGCATTCCATTCTTTCTTTCCAAAATGCAGAATTTTTGGAGTCGAAAAGTGGTGGCTTGTTGGTGGAGGCACCGGTGAGATAGACTTCGTTCGTAGCCAATGATCGTTCCTCTTTAATCGCGATGTGGAACAAGCTTTCCAAAGAGTTTGGCTTTGATACCACTTGTAAGTCCAAGTGGCTACGATAATCTAGAGGGGGTGAATAGATTATGCCAATTTTCTCGATTATGCCATTTTTTTGAATGTAATAAGCAAAGACAAGAATGGAAGTGCGGGAAGTAAATAACACACGTCGATTTATAGAGGTTCAACCCACCTAGGGCCTAATCCTCTACCACCCCAGCATCTCCGGGATGGATTTCTAAAAGAAAAACAGTTTTATAAATAGTTACCAAAACTATTACAACATCACCTTACAACACCGTTTGAATATTACCACAATCTCCCTAGAAGATTACCACTTCTTCTTGCAATGGCACCTTGTGAAGATTACCACAATCTTCCGACTTGAAGAGCACCAAACTCTCCAACACCTCGAAGAGCACCAAACTCTTCCACAAGAAGATTACCACAACCTTCTTTCACCTATGAAGAGTACCACACTCTTCAACACCTAAGATCACCCAAGTATATTCTTACCACAAGAATACTCACAATTATATCTTGTGTTTGAATGATGAATTACAATCAAGATTACACTTTGAAACATATTACAACTCAAAAGTGCAAGTGTAATCAAGAATCAAGCCTAGACCTCAAGATGTGAAAGTGAAAGACTTAGGCTATTACAACAAGAATGTGAAAGTGAAGAACAAAATATTTGCTTGATATGTCTCTTATTGTGTTGTAGTGTATTGTCTCTTATTGTGTTGCTTCAAGACTTCCTGTATTTATAAAAGAGGTTTGAACATTGATAGGCTCCTCTTGGAAATTGAAATCTATAGAAAAATGCAATTAAAATCAAGATTATAGCTGTTAGAAATCAATTCCATAATTTCATGAACCATTGTCTGCTGCTCAACGGATAGATTTTGCTGCCAAAACCATAGGTCGACTGGTCGACCTCTAATACAAAAATAACATTAAAAATTGAAACCCTTAAGAAGAATACCCTATTGGACCGGTCAAGGAGGGGCTCGACCGATCGACCAGGGGTTCGACCGGTCGGCCCCATGGTGGACCGGTCCAACATCAATTTTTTCAAGTTCAGAGAGTTTTGTGTTATGATTTTCTCTTTCAAGCACCGGTCGACCTCAACCCAGAATACTTCCATTTTAGAAATCAAACTTTTAGGCACGGGTTGCCCTCTAGGGCGATCGGTTGAACATGAAACAGAAGTGTTGTCCAATTTTTGTCAAAAATAAACTTCAAGAAATACTCCAAAAAATTAGTAAAAACATTTTAAATCAAATTGGAGTATTTGGACAACATTTAGAAACATTGTTTTGGTGTAAAATCATGGTTAAACAAAGTCATCAAAATCATGATAAAAATATTTATGTAACAGTCACTTGCCCTACAGATATTAATTTGGGCAACTCTTTTGAGGCACTTGAGGTGGAAGAAGGTTATGAGCATCATAGTCACTTGCCCTACAGATATTAATTTTGGGCAACTCTTTTGAGGCACTTCGGACTCCCCCCTGTTATGGCTACTTGAAATTTGGTTCCTAAACCTCAAGTCTACCAGTCTGGCTCCATTTCTAGCACATCTGATATTTGTACTCTACCCCAAATGATACAACATCCCTTAGAGAAACCTATTCTCACCATCAATAGAGCCTTTAGGAATCGATCTCTGGACTCCGCAAGTCTTCGACTTCTTCAGAATTTCACCCAAGGGTCGACACCAGCAATTCATGATCTTGCTATTACTGTTGATTCTAACGGTCCCAAGGTAAAAAATTTGTGGCTCATAAGTGGTGGGCGGATTATGCTGATGATGAGTCTACTGAGCACGCTTCTGAGCAGATGGATCATCATACATCTGATACTTTCATGCGTGCACGGATTTCTTCCGCATATTTCCAAATGAATTGCATCTTTTGGAATATCCAGGGGATTAGGAACATTGTGTCTCGTAATGTTCTTAAGGCTTTGTGTCATAAGCATAAGCCTTCTTTACTGGCTATCTGTGAGCCTAAAATGGACATCACTTCCATTTCGGACTCCTTTTGGATTGGTTTGGGTTTGAGGTTTGTGACTCAGAACTTTCGTTCTAATGGTCGCGTGGATATTTGGGTATTTTGCTCTCAAGGGTTCACTATTTTACAACCTGTTATGGTTTCTTCTCAGTGTTCTTCAGATGTAGTTGGCTTCTCAGATTTTCCATGTTGGCTTCGTTCATGGTTTATGCAATCACATTGACCAATTTGGTGAATTTAGGTCTTGATGATTTATTGCTCCTCGGTGACTTTAATGCTATTTTGGATAATAATGAACGGTTGGGCAATGGTGTTCTTTCTCAGGCTTCTTATCAGGATTTCGGAGGCTTTTTCGATGATGTCGGTTTGAAGTCTGTGCCTACTATGGGTTATTCCTTTATGTGGTGTGCCACTAGTTCTCCTCTTTCTCTCCTACAGGCGAAGTTGGATCGGGCTCCCACCGCTTGTCAGTTTTTTAGACACTGGCATGTGGTTCAAGGTTTGGTACTTCCTACGAAATTTTGTTTTATCCCTGGCTGGCAGATTCATGTTTAGCTTTGGTTTTAGAGGGTTTCAATATTCTTCATAGTCAAGGTTTGGTTTTATATGATTGTTTCAATTCCATTAGCCAAAAACCCCTTCTATCCACCCTTAACCTTAGCCCCATTACAACCCATTTTTAGCCCTTTTGATTTTTGGTGCATCTCAATTCACTCATAGGTGGAAGAGACGTGTTATATTTGCAAGCATATGGTAAAAATCTTCTATGTATTGACTTGAGAGTTCATTGATATATACCCTACACACTTTTGAGCGCAATGAGTGAATCTTGTGAGGAGTTGTTGGATCTCATGCGTTTTATGTTCAATTTAATTGTTGAGATGAGTATTCATGGTATTGGTATATGAGAATTCTACTCAACTTGTGTTTCATTGTTTGACAAATATTTTGGATTGGCAAAGAAAGATGAAGGATGATGATTAGATGAGATGATAAATTTGAATTATTGAATGCTTGAGGACAAACATTGACTAAGTGTGGGGTGATTTGATACATCGCATAAATGACATAGAAATTGTCATATTTTTCCCATACTTTTGATGTTTGATTGTGCTTAACTTGTGGGTTTTGATTGATTCTTATATTTTGTAGGAAAGTGGAGGTAAGTGACTAAAATGGACCCAATTCATTGATGTTGAAGTGGCGAATCGGATTTCTTGAAGTTAAGAGAACAGAAAACCTTTTTGCTTAAGGCGTGGGCACGCCTTATTCAAACAGCGCATTTGTGAGAGCTCTCAGTATAAGGCGTGGGCACGCTAGGACATCTGCGGGATTTTACTAAAGTGGCGCCCCCTTACCTTAGAAATCAGATTTTTAATATTTTGGTTTAGTCTCAAGAGTTCTAAGTATGGTAGGATTGTTATTGGAGTGTATTTTTGGAGAGAGAATGTTCTCTTCCAATTAAAAAACACGTTTCCTTCAAGGATTATGATTCATCTTTTGACTTTTGACTTGAACCCTAACTCTCTCTCCCTCATTCTCTTCTCACGTTAGTTTTTCCCAGTTCTCTCTTTCACTTTGATTTTTTCGGTGATATGTCTATGGATTGCTAAACTACCTTTCCGGCTAAAGGATAATTGAAGATTTGGTTCTACGCGATTTGTGAGATCTAATTAATTTTACTTCTTCTTTTTGCTATTATTTATATATCTTCTGTTCTAATTGATTATTGTTGTTTGATTAATTGCAACAAAAAGGATCCTTTGTTCAATTATCGAAATAACATATCGCCATTTAGAACGTTAAATCCGTAATTGTTTATATGTTCTAATTGTTGTGGCAAATTACATATTTGATTACATAGGTGGTTTTCAATATATGTTTTGGAGATATATAATCTAGTTTAAATGAACCTACATGTGTGTTTGTTGGCTAGAATTGGTGGTCGATCTAGATTTTAATGTTGTTGATAAATTAAATTCTAAGATCGTATCTAGAATTGTTTATTGGCTAGGGAAATAATTAGAGATCGTATCCTAATTATCGAACGAGTAAGGAGAGATAGGTTGTTAGGTCGTACCAATAACCATAACCAATTTGATAGAGAATTGACGGATTTATCTTTGCATCAGTGATCAATTCCATGAACCATTTATGAGATTATTCCTTTGGTTGGATATTTCATAAACTGATTTATTCTTCATTCATATTATTTCTTCTTTTCATCTTAGTTAATTCAAAAAAATCTCAAAACCCCCTTTTTGTTTTCATTGTTTTGTGAATTGCATCAAACTTAGTCTAGGCAATCTATGTGGATTCGACCTTGCTCATCGCTGCTACAAATTAATTATTTGAAGAGCAAGTATTTATTATTGTTGGTTTCGACACCCATCAATTTTTGGCGCCGTTGCCGGGGATTGGTTTTTCTTAATAGACTTGTTTGATGCATCGTTCTTCTCGTGCAGGAGAATTATTGCAGAAGACGGCAAAACGATTGAGGAAAGAAACTAAACTCAAAAACACACAAGAAGCCTCATCGTCATCCCCCGGATTGGATTTGGTCCTTGATTCGATTGATTCATCTAGTGATTCTGAAGTCGAGCAAGATATGGCAAACCAGGAACAAACATTGAGGGAATTAGCGGCCCCAGACATAGACCAACAGCCATTATGCATTGCATATCCGACCATTGAAGCAAATTTTGAGTTGAAGTCAGGTTTGATCCAACTTCTTCCAAAATTTCGTGGACACGAAAATGAAGATCCCCATAAAAACTTAAAGGAATTTCATGTGGTGTGTTCTAGCTTGAAGCCACAAGGAGTCACGGAGGAACAAATTAAACTACGAGCTTTTCCTTTCTCATTGACTGAAAGAGCAAAGGATTGGCTTTTCTATCTACCTCCTGGGTCTGTCACCACATGGACGGAGATGTTGAGATTATTTCTTGACAAATTCTTCCCTGCTTCAAGAGCTACAAGTATTGGGCGTGAGATATGTGGGATCAAATAGAGAGATACTAAAAACCTCCACGAGTATTGGGAAAGATTCAAGCAACTGTGTGCAAGTTGTCCTCAGCATGGAATTTCAGAACAACTTCTCATCCAGTATTTCTACGAGGGAATGTTATCTATGGAAAGAAGAATGATGGATGCAGCAAGTGGAGGTGCTATAGTGAATAAAACCCCTCGTCAAGCGAGAGAATTGATCTCCACCATGGTAGCCAACTCGCAGCAATTTGGGTTCCGACAAGATACATATCAAAGAAAAGTAAATGAGGTGAATGTATCTTCGTTAGAAAACCAAATAGCTAATCTGACTACTCTCGTTCAACAAATGGCTGCCGGAAACACTCAAGAGGTCAAGACTTGTGCGATTTGTGCTGATATTGGACATCGAATAGATTTGTGTCCTACACTTCAAGATGAACCTCAAGAGCAAGCTAATGTAGTTGGGGGATTCCCAGGCCCACCTCAACGGAAATATGATCCTTACTCGAATACATATAATCCAGGATGGAGGGATCACCCTAACTTTAGCTATGCACCAAGACCTCAATTCCCAAACTACCAACCAAGACAGCCTGCTCCATCACAACAACAACCCTCTTCAGTGTCACGCCCAAACTTACGATATTATAATAATCAAAATCTACTATCTATTAACAAAAGAGCATACTATTTGTATAATTATTACAAGCCAGACGTACATCGTAACAAAATTACAAGAAAGAAGAAAAGTTGACCAAGTCTCCAACTTCTACAAATAAGACTCTTGTTACAATCATTATTCTAACCAAAACATGTCATATATATATATATATATATATATATATATGTGTGTGTACAAGGATGTCGTCAAGGCCTATAGCAAAACGCCTCTGTCCTGGCACTAGCTAATCAGTTCAGGGAAATCTCTTAACCTCTTCGTTGTCGCCTGGATTATCGCCTGAAATATTTTTTTAGAAAAAATATGTACGTGAGGGAAAAACCTCTCTGAGTGGGTGCAGGTGTGCAGGTGTGGCATTTTATAAAAACTTAATGTTAAGAAAGATTCAGTTAATTTTTTTTTATAAGTGAAATCATTTCCAATTCAATAACAATATGCACTCAATCAATCTGTAACACAATTAATTCAAATGTCACATTAACGGAGGGACCGTTCATTAACAGTAAGTGACCTCCGTTCTCCCTTATCACTCCTTTATTCCGTTGACGTAAAGCCTTACCCCCTTATTGCACCACACTATGGCTCGACTCTCCACACTGGGGCTCGCGAAGCCCGGAGAAGTCATATTCCGGAATATACCGATCCTACGACCCACTTCAACCCTTAGAACACTCCGTCTTTAGGCGGTGGGATTTGGTTGTGGATAGCGAAGAACCTTTTAAGACCGCAGGCCCTTACGACCGACCAGAACTCACCTATCCACACCGCACTAGGGCCCGACACTTACCAAATAACAAGACATATACACACTTAAGCATGATGAGATTCTAAGTGTCATACATTGTTTTGTTTTACTTTTTCACGAAGTGCAGTTGAGTAAATAATGATGGACCCCATAATTTATGTAGTAAAGAGACGACTTAGCTATTTAAATTAAATAAAACAAAATAATTGGTAGCTTTGTGTCACTGATTTTGTAACTTATTAGATATTAAACTAGAATTTGACTATTTGTGCAGGGTGATAAATTACTAGGATCCACAATTTAAAATAAGTAAGATGAACCACGTGACCTGTAGCAATTAATTAGACATAATTAAGCACATTAGTCTAATCACTTCATTTAATTGTTTATCTACATGATAGAAATTGTATAAATATAACTGAAACTAACTCTATAGAAATTGTCTATAATTCATAGGCAAAAATGTTTTGTAGTTAAAAGGATAAGTTATTCTAGTAGATTGTAATTATCTGAAAGTAACCAAATCACTTAAATCTTTTAACAATTAATTGGTTGCTAATTATTATCTACCGAGTGGTATCTAAGATACTTGATTGTTTCTCATTCGGGCCAAACATTTGTGAAGTATTATATGGAAAAGAAACAATGAACATTTTGAATTAACTAATATGCAAACATAGCTCAGATAGGCCCATCACTAATTTGAGGTGAGTTGAATTTGCGATGTGAACAAAGCATGAATTTGACAAACTCATGGATCTCTTGGTTAATCTCTCTTTTGGGCAACGAATAACAAACGAAAGAAGTAAGGGACAATGATTATAACTACTGAATCAAGAAAGAAGATGAATGGCTTCAAGAGAATAAGAGTCGCGCTGTAGTCCGAAGCACATCGGCACAAGGTGGCTAGGATGGTAGAAAACTTAAAGGAAAATTGGTAGTTTTAGGTTTCTTATTTTGGTAGTGCCGTAAAGGCACGATTTAAGGGGAATCACTGAAATTTCACTCCATAGAATTAAAGAACAATTTAGATAGAACAAATATATAAGGTTTCTCAAGTTAGGAATTATAAACTATAGCAAAAGAAGGAAAGAAACACTCACGTCCAAGTTTAAAAGTGAAATTTTCGCAGCGCACAGACTTGGTTTTGCGTGGAATTTCAACACCAAAGATTCTTCGTTTTCAATCAAATTTCAACGTTAGAACACCTGACCAGTTTCGAGTTTTTCGAACTCCTTTTCTGTTCTTGTTTTTCTTTTCTTTTTCTTTCTTCATAACCCTTATTTCTTCTTGATGATTTAATCTCTACGTGGCTCCCGCATGTTACTGCTTTCACAATAATTTACTTTGTGTGGATGTCTTAGATGATGACAACAAGAACTAACCTAAAGCTTGAGGTGGCCAATTAATGAGTACCCTAGTTCTTATACACTTATATCTATATTAGCTCTATATATATTTATGTATACGTATTTATATTTTAGAATATTAAAAAATTGGTTTCAATTAGAATTTTCTTTTTCTTTGTCTAACAAGTTTACAGTTAAGGTCTAAGAGTTTGGAAATTCTACATTATAAGAACATACCATACAAAATAAATCTATATATAAATTTTTAATATATTACAAGTAGTCGAAATTTCGGGGTCCTACATTCAGGCTCAAGTTCGTCTCTTGAAGAAATTGTTAAGTCACTTGCCATCAATACACAACAATTTCAACAAGAGACAAGGACGAACATCAAGGAACTGAAAGATCAAATGAGTCAATTGGCTTCATCAGTTAGTCGACTTGAATCTCAGGGTAAATTGCCATCTCAGACAGTAGTTAACCTAAAACAGAATGCTAGTGCAATTACCTTGAGAAGTGGAACCGAGTTGAAGGATCCTCCCAAGCCAACTCAGAAACGCACTCTAGAAGAAGAAACTGAAAAAGAAGTTGCAGTTCCTCCATCTCAACCTGAGCGGCAAAAAGAATCTATTGGGGAGCAACCGAAAGTTTTGGCACCACTCCCTCCTTTCCCTTCTAGATTATCTAAATCTAAGAAGGAGGATGAAGAAAAGGATATTTTTGACACCTTTTGCAAGGTCGAGGTAAATATCCCTTTACTTGATGCAATTAAACAGGTACCTCGATATGCCAAGCTCCTCAAAAAGTTGTGCACCAACAAGAAAAAGTTAAAAGGTAATGAATTTGTCGGATGGGTGAGAATGTTTCATTGTACTTGAGAAAAAATTACCTCCTAAGTGCAGGATCCGTATGTTCACTATCCCTTGCAAAGTTGGTAATGTTAGAGTTGAGAGAGCAATGTTAGATTTAGGAGCCTCCATAAATGTCATGCCACTATCAATTTATGCATCCTTGAATCTTGGGGCATTGAAAGAAACTGGTGTGATTATTCAACTGGCTGATAGATCTAATGTTTATCCAGAAGGTGTTTTGGAAGATGTTTTAGTGCAAGTTAACGAATTGATTTTTCCTGCTGACTTTTATGTGCTTGATATGGAAGAAGATAATTCATCTCGCTCATTAATTTTATTGGGTAGACCTTTTTTGAAAACATCTAGGACAAAAATAGATGTGCATGATGGTACACTTATAATGGAATTTGATGGTGAAGTAATTAAATTTAATATTTATGATGCCATGAGATATCCAAGTGATGTATCTTCTGTTTTTGTTATGGATGTTATTGAACCTTTAGCCCATAAAATGTTTGATTTGAGTGATGGTGATAAGTTGAAAATTGCACTTAGTAGGAATTTCACTTCCGAAAATTCTTAAGGATTAATGAAGAACTTTGAGTTCGATTTTGACCTATTAGAGACAATTCATGCACTCGATTCACTTCAATCTTTGAAGCATGTTGTTTCTTATGTTGAGTTGCCTCTTTCTCGTACTAAACTTCTTCCTTTGAGTGTGCAGGCACCACAATTAGAATTGAAACCCCTTTCGGGTCATCTAAAGTACGTTTTCTTGGGAGAAAAAGAGACCTTTCCTGTCATTATCTCCAACAAACTCTCCGATTTGGAAGAAGAAAAGTTGATTCGAGTTCTTAGAGAGTTTAAGGAGGCCATTGGTTGGACTATTGCAGATATCAAGGGATTAAGCCCCTCCACGTGCACACATAGGATACTAATGGAGGATGGGAGTAGGCCTTCAAGACAAGCTCAACGTCGATTGAATCCACCCATGATGGAAGTTGTGAAGAAAAAAATCTTGAAACTTCTTGATGCAGGTATGATCTATCCAATTTCAGACAATAATTGGGTAAGCCCAGTTTAAGTGGTTCCCAAGAAAACAGGTATAACAGTGGTGGAGAATCTTGATGGTGAGTTGGTAGCCACTCACGTACAAAACGGTTGGCGGGTATGCATAGATTACAGGAAGTTGAATGCATTAACTAGGAAAGATCATTTTCCACTTCCCTTTGTCGATCAAATGCTTGAACGATTAGCAGGTCGTACTCATTATTGTTGTCTAGATGGTTATTCAGGTTTCCACCAAATTCCTGTTGCACCCGAAGATCAAGAGAAGATGACTTTCACATGTCCTTTCGGTACCTTTGCATATCGACGCATGCCGTTTGGACTTTGCAATGCTCCCGCAACATTCCAGAGATGTATGGTTAGTATATTTTCTGATTATGTAGAGAACATCATAGAAGTGTTTATGGATGATTTTACAGTCTATGGTGATTCTTTTGATACATGTCTTACTAATCTTAGAAAAGTCCTTGAACGGTGCATAGAAAAGAACCTTGTTTTGAACTATGAGAAGTGTCATTTTATGGTTGATCAAGGTATTATTCTAGGGCATGTTGTATCATCTGTAGGAATTGAAGTTGATAAAGCTAAGATAGATGTGATAAAATCTTTGCCTTACCCTGCAAGTGTGCGGGAGATTCGTTCTTTTCTTGGACATGCAGGATTCTATCGACGCTTTATCAAAGACTTTTCCAAAATCACTCAGCCTTTGTGTAAATTGCTACAAAAGGACGTGGTATTCGAATTTGATGATGCGTGCAAGGAGGCGTTTGACAAACTAAAGAGCATGTTGACGTCCGCACCAATTATTCGACCACCAGATTGGAACCTCCCATTCGAGATCATGTGCGATGCAAGCAATTATGCAGTAGGTGCTATTCTTGGGCAAAGAGTAGGAAGAGCCCCGCACGTCATTTACTATGCTTCGAGAACACTTGATAGTGCACAATGCAATTACTCAACTACGGAAAAATAACTTTTGGCTGTTGTTTTTGCTCTAGAAAAATTTCGTTCTTATTTGCTTGGTGCTAAGGTGATTGTATATTCTGACCATGCTGCTATAAAATACTTACTCTCGAAGAAGGAAGCGAAACCTCGGCTCATTCGATGGATACTTTTGCTGCAAGAATTTGATTTGGAAATACGCGATAAGAAAGGTTCGGAAAATTTGGTTGCCGATCATCTCAGCAGGTTGGTCACTAGTGAAGGATCATCACCACTGAAAGTTGAATTCCCAGATGAGCATCTCTTTTCTATTCAAAAGACAAAGCCTTGGTACGCTGATATTGCTAACTATTTAGTTACTGGGTCATTACCATGTGATTTGTCTAGATCTCAAAAAGATAAAATTAAAAGTGATGCCAAATATTATTTGTGGGATGACCCGTATTTGTGGAAGTTTTGTTCTGACCAAGTTATTCGAAGATGTGTGGCTGAAGAAGAGGTTAATTCTATCCTACAATTATGTCATTCATATGCATGTGGAGGACATTTTGCTCCTAAGCGAACTTCTCGTAAGGTGCTCGAATGTGGATTTTTCTGGCCTACTTTGTTTCATGATTCATACATATTTTGCAAGACATGTGAACAATGTAAAAAAACTGGGAATTTAGGACATAGAGATCAAATGCCCCTTAACTCTATTCTGGTATGTAAAGTATTCGATGTGTGGGGTATCGACTTTATGGGTCCATTTTCTTCTTCTTATGGCAATATTTACATTCTTCTTGATGTGGATTATGTCACAAAATGGGTGGAAGCTAAGGCTACCCGGACTAATGATGCTAAAGTGGTTGTGGATTTTGTCAAATCTAATATTTTTTGTTAGGTTTGGAACGCCAAGGGCTATAATAAGCGATCGTGGAACTCATTTTTGCAATAGAGTGGTGGAAGCTTTATTGAAGAAATATAATGTCACTCACTGAGTTTCAACTGCTTACCACCCACAGACTAATGGGCAAGCCGAGGTTTCCAATAGAGAAATCAAGTCTATACTGGAGAAAACTGTTAACCCGAATAGAAAGGATTGGAGTATGCGACTTGATGATGCACTTTGGGCGTACCGAACGGCCTACAAAACCCCCATAGGTATGTCTCCCTACCGGTTGGTATTTGGTAAACCTTGTCATCTTCCTATGGAACTAGAACATCGAGCATATTGGGCTATCAAGCAATGTAATATGAGAATGGATGAAGCTGGCGAATTGCGGAAATTACAATTACAAGAACTTGAGGAAATTTGTAATGAAGCCTATGAGAGTTCAAAGATTTACAAGGAAAAAACAAAGGCCTTTCATGATCGCATGATTTCCAGGAAAGATTTTTATATTGGTCAAAAAGTTATACTTTATCATTTTAAGTTAAAATTATTTCCTGGTAAATTACGTTCTCGATGGTTAGGGCCTTTTGTCGTTACCAATGTGTTCTCTCATGGAGCAGTGGAAATAAAAAGTCCGGATACTGGTAAGGTTTTCAAAGTCAATGGTCATCGTTTGAATCCTTTTTATGAAGGTGTTAAGGTGTCAGAGGTTGAGCAAATTGAGTTGGTTCTTCTGACTTATTCTGATTGAGATTCAGCAATGTCTAGCCAAAGACATTAAAGAAAAGCGCTATTGGGAGGCAACCCAAGTTGGTACGTTTTAGTAGTAGTTAATAATGTTTTCCTTTTGGTTTTTTCCTTAAAAAAATGTGCTCTCGAACCAGAAGACAACTTTCATTAAGACGTGGGCACGCCTTAATAATACTTAATTTGCTACAACATTTGGAATAAGTCGTGCCCACGCCCTATTGAAAGAGGTGGTCTGTCCTAGCACACAAATTACTTCCTCTTTTGATTTTCGAAAAACAAAATTGAAAAAATCGATTTTAGGGTTTTAGGATTTTCCTTTTTCGTTTCTTTTTTTTTCTCCCCTTTTCTTTCCCTCTTCCTTTTTCTTTTTCTTTTTCTTTTTCTTTCCTTTTTTTTCTTCTTTTCTTTTCCCCCTTTCTTCTCAAACCCATGGCCCCCCACAGCCACCAACCACCTGCCACCTGCACCAGCCACCACCGCGCTCCACACCAGCCACCACCGCACCACTCTCCCCCCCCAAATCCACCGCACGCCACCACCACCAACCACCTGCAACACCACCGCCAACCCACCACTGCAACACCACCACTGCCCCCTGCTTCTGCACACCAACGCCACCACCACCAAAAACCACCTCGCACACCACCACCACTGCCCCGTTTCTCAGATTTATGGGCAAAACCAAACAGGCCCCGGGCAGTAAACCCACGCCCCGACGGGGCTCTCGACCGAACACTCATCCCGGGAATTCCACTAATCCGAGTCTGGATATTTCCCCCGCACGCAAACGATCGAGAATCGGCAAGGGGTTGCATACTCTCCCACCTTCGGAGTCCGATTTGAATGGGCACTTGACATTCACAAAGAAAAAAAGAGTGGGATAGGTATCACGACATTTGTTTACGCCCTATTGTTCCTTGTAAATGCATTGATCGGCCTACTATGGACTTTGAATATTACTAATGGAGTGCATGAATTGATTGATAATATTGGATGGCAAGCATATTTTTCCATTAATTGCCCCGCATATGTTGAACTTGTCAGGGAATTTTACACTACTTATGAGTTTAACAAACCTGATGACTTTACGCTTAATAGTACAGGGGTGGTTCAATTTCGATTGATGGGAAAATGGTTTAAGTTGTCAATTACTGAATTCAATCTTGCATTTGGCTTTATAACTGCTGAGTATTCCAAGTCTACTACATATTTGGAGAGTGTTTGCGATTTTCGTGATGATTTTGAACCCATTTCCTTATATAGAGAATTGTCCACTTCTCATTACTATAACCCAAGCAAGTCCAAAGATTCCTACTTGCGTGACCCCATTTTGAAATACATTCATAGGTTTCTTGCTTTTACTTTCTCGGGTAGAAAGGATTCGGCCTCTATTTTGTCGAAGGTTGAATTTTATTTTTTGTGGTGTATGCAAAATCGGATTAAAGTGAATTTGAGGTGTTGGTTGGCTTCTCAAGTTGCTGCTGTTGCAATAAACAAACGCCCATTGATTCTAGGATCTTTAATTACTCACTTGGCTACTCATGAGCATTTGATTGATCCTGCTTCTACTACTCTACATGTTGCTTGTGATATGCATCCTTTGAACTTACACTGTTTAGAAGCTATGGGTTTAATCGAGAAAAATGAAGGTGTTTTCTGTTTTTCTTCTCCAGGACCTGTGGAGATTCGTCCACGGCGTGCACGTCCGCCATCTAATACCGATGATAAAGCTTCAGACCCACCCGATTCACCTTCCACCTCTTCCACGCAGCCTCTACAGGGTTATGACGAGCATATTGCTAAATTTGACCGACAGCTAACAAGGATAGAGATGGATTTGGCAGCCTACTTCCAACATGTTGGATTCCGACCACCTCACCCTCCATCTCCGTGACTGTCGTGGTCTTATTCGATGCTCGACATTATCAGGGGAGTTCATCGCTTCTCTTGTTCTTTCTTTCATTAATTGAGCATCTTATTTTGCCATTGAGGACAATGTCTGATTTTCAGTGTGGGGAGGGGGTGCATTTGCATTGTTAGCTTGTTTAGCATCCTCTATTTCTCATTTCTAATTTCTCTTTTTCGAATCCTAGACTCTTTCAATGCTAATCTCTGAAAATTGATGATTTTGTGTGTGAAAATAATTTTTGAATTCTCATTGCTATATTGTGAGTGGTTATTCTTGACGATTGATTGACGGACAAATGTATGGGATTTAACACATGTTACCCTCTTTTTGGTGAGATTTGAGCCTATGAGCATTCATTGCATATCGTGCTCCATTTCTTTGATTGTGTGTTGTCATGCATTGTTGATTTTTCTAGAACTTGCATTGTTATGCATGTCTTAATCAACCCCTTTGATGGATTTGATTCACTAAATTGAATAAGGGTATTTAGGATAAACCGTTTTTCTTGCCATTTTTGCCTCTCTTTGAAGCCTACCCTATTCCACTACCCCTAGTGAGCCAAGTTCGAGCCTTAGCCCTTTTTCTTGGATATGACCGCAATACAAGCCGTGATAACCTTTTTGTTGATTTACCATCTTTTTGAACCTTGAATTGAAGGATCATATGAACCCATCATTGCTCATCACCAGTTTTACTTGAGTAGTTTTACTTGAGTATATAAACTGCACGTTGTGGAAAATTTAGTCATCTATGTTCTACTGCTTCATAGATTTCTTCTCTGTATACGCGCAACAACAAAAAAGTGTGCTTTGAGAAAAATGAAAAAAAAAGGAGAAAAACGCGAAAAAAAAAAAAAAAAAAAAAAATGGTTGTGGAGCAAGAGAGAAAAAGAGACAAAATTGTAGATCTGGGTTCTTAGATGCACATTCTGAGATTGAAGCAGTCTTTGTTGCTTTGTCGAGTTATGAGAAGAAGGGTTTATATGATTGTTTCAATTCCATTAGCCAAAAACCCCTTATATCCACCCTTAACCTTGTTTGATACATGTTTTTATCTTAATTTTGATGATTTTATTTTATTACCAAAACAATGTTTTTAAAGGTTGTCCAATTACTCCTAAATGATTTAAAATGGTTTTAAATATTTTCCGGAGTATTTCCTCAAGTTTATTTTTGTTAATAATGGACAACACTTTTTGATTTTATATCAATGAGTTTTTACTCCTATAACAGGTTCCTAAATGTTGTCTAAATACTCTCGATCGGTTTAAAATGTTTTTACTAAATTTTCGGAGTATTTCTTGAGTTTTATTTTCGACAAAAATTGGACAACATTTCTGTCTCGTGGTCGACCGGTCGCCCCTATAGGGCAACCCGTGCACGAAGATGTTTTTAGAAACAGAAAATGAGACGGAAGTAAAAACAAGCGGTCGACCGGCCGCTCGGTGTCGACCGTCGGTCGGCCGACTGGCCGCCAATGGCCGACCGGTACCTGCATGTTTTGGTTTTGAAACAGAACAAAATCTCCTCATTTTTTTGATTAGGGGGACCGGTTGAGACAGGGGTCGACCGGTCGAAGCCTACGTCGACCGGTCGCCCTGTTGTAATTTTCAAAGTGTTCTTATTTCTCTTATTTTTGTGCGACCGGTCGCCGCCTGTATTGACAAAAAAATATGACCGTTTGACAAAGAGACACATTTCCTTAAATTATGGGATTGATTTCTAACAGCTATATTCTTGATTTTAATTGTATTTTTCTGTAGATTTTCAATCCCCAAGAGGAGCCTATGCTTGATCAATCATCTCCTATAAATAGAGGAAGTTTTGGAGCAACCTAAACAAGAATTGAGATACAACACAACAAGATACACTTCAAGCAAACACTTGGTCTTTCATTGTCATTATTCTTGTTGTAAAATTGCCTAGCTTATCACTTTCACATCTTTGAGGTCTAGGCTTTTCTTGATTACACTTCGCACTCAAATTGTTTTATTCATTATTGAGTTGTAATCTTGATTTTTGGTTATCATTCAAACACAAGATATCCTTGTGAGTGTTCTTGTGGTAAGAACATACTTGGATGATCTAGGTGATGTTTGATAAATGGTTTTATCATGATTTTGATGATTTTGATTTTACACCAAAACAATGGTTTTAAAGGTTGTCCAAATACTCCTAAATGATTTAAAATGGTTTTAATATTTTCCGGAGTATTTCTTCAAGTTTTATTTTCGACAAAATTGGACAACACTTTTAATGATTTTCTGTTAATGTATTTTTACACCAAAACAATGTTTCTAAATGTTGTCCTAATACTCCCGATCGGTCTAAAATGTTTTCACTATTTTTCGGAGTATTTTTGAAGTTTATTTTCGATATAAAATTGGACAACACTTTTGTTTTGAGGTCAATCGGTCGCCGTATAGGGCAACCCGTACCTGAAAGTTGAGGAAAACAGAAAACTTCATGTTTGCGAAAAATGGTCAGGCAACCGGTCGCCCTATAGGGCAACCGATGCCGTCGACGGTCGACCCTTTGGGGCGGCCGTGCACTGGAGCAAAAATTGAAACGTAACATTTGCCCTTCGTTTTTTGAAGTTGTGCGACCGGTTGAAGTAAGGGACGACCGGTCGAACCCTACGTCGACCGGCGCCTGTGTAAATATGTATTCTCATTTTCAAACGTCTATTTGTATGCGACGGCCGCTCTTTAAGTTTGACAAAAAAATGTAACCGTTGTTGTCAGCGTGAGACATCTTCTCCTTAATTTGTGGGATTGATTTCTAACAGCTCTTTTCTTCAATTGTCTTGCAATTTTTTACAGAATTCATGTCCCCAAGAGGAGCCTATCATGTACAAGACATCTTCTATAAATAGTGGAAGAATTGAAGCAACACAACATGAGAGAAAACTACAACACAACAAGATACACTCAAGAATACACTTGTTCTTACATTGTCTTATTTCTTGTTGTAATTTGTCTAGCTATTCACTTTCACATTCTTGAGGTCTAGGCTATTCTTGATTACACTTGCACTCAATTGTATTATTCATTATCGAGTTGTAATCTTGAATTTGTGGTCGTCATTCAAACACAAGATATCCTTGTGAGTGTTCTTGTGGTAAGAACACACTTGGGTGAACTAGGTGTAAGGAGATTGTGGTAATCTTCTTGTTGAGGTGTTGAAGAGTGTGGTGCTCTTCAAGGGTGAAGATTGTGGTAATCTTCACAAGGTGCCGTTTGGAGATTGTGGTAATCTTCCAGTGAGATTGTGGTAATCTCAAAGGTGGTGTTGAAGAAGAGTGTGGTGCTCTTCAAGGTGTTGGTGTAAGATTTTGTTGTAATAATTTTGGTAATTATTAATAAAATCTTTTTCTCTTTTCGAAATCCATCCCGGATATACTGGGGTGGTAGAGGATTAGGCCCTAGGTGGGTTGAACCTCTTTAAATCGTCGTGTGTTGTTTACATTCCGCACCTTTGTTATTATCTTTGAGCATTCGGTTGGAAAAAGAGGGCGAAATCGAAAAGATGGAGATAATCTATTCACCCCCCCTCTAGATTATCGTAGCCGCTTGGACTTACAGGTGATAGGTGAAGAAGATTGTGGTAATCTTCTTATTGAGGTGTTGAAGAATTTGGTATTCTTCAAGGTTGAAGATTGTGGTAATCTTCACAAGGTGCCGTTGAAGGAAGATTGTGGTAATCTTCAAAGGGAGATTGTGGTAATCTCCATAGGTGGTGTCGAAGAAGAGTGTGGTGCTCTTCAAGTTGTTGTAAGTTGAATTTGTATTAATTTTGGTAATTAATAAAATTCTTTTTCTTTTCGAAATCCATCCCGGGATATCTGGGGTGGTAGAGGATTAGGCCCTAGGTGGGTTGAACCTCTTTAAATCGACGTGTGTTGTTTATATTCCGCACCTTTATTATTGTATTTGAGCATTCGGTTGTAAAAAGAGGGCGAAATCAAAAAGATGGAGATAATCTATTCACCCCCCCTCTAGATTATCGTAGCCGCTTGGACTTACAAGTGGTATCAAAGCCAAACTCTTTGGCAAGCTCGTTTCACATCGCGAGTGAAGAGAAACGATCGATCGGCTACTGAACGAAGCTCATCTATCCGCACCTCCACCACCAAGCCACCACTATTTGATTCCAAGAATTTTAATTTTTGGAAAGAAAGAATGGAATGCTATCTACAAGGTTGCGGGTTCGACATTTGTAACACCGTCATTAATGGAGAATCCATTCCGATGAAAGATACACCATACACCTCAAAAGGCTTCAAAAAGCTCAATGATGAAGAAAAGAAAATCATCTCCTTAAACGGTAAGGCTTTAAATATTTTGTATTGTTCATTTACTAATTTAGAATATGAACATATTGTAGGAATAAAGTCGGCACATGAAGTATGGAAAAAATTAGAAGCCATCTATGGAGTATTTGCAAATGAAAGGAGTCAAACAAAAGCATCTACTTCTCAAGATCATACAAGCTCAAATCTAAGGAATAAGCTCCTACAACTTCCAATTATGAAGAAGTTGAATATTGTTTTATGGGCATCAATGAAGAAAATGAGGTATGTCTTAAACCCTCTACTTCCTATGATATTGTCATTCAAAATGATTATAGTGATTTACAAAATGATTATGATGAACTTCAAAATGAATTCCAAAGCTTACTTGTTAGATACAAAAATTTGAAAAAGGAATTCAATATTTTGAAAAATGATAAGGATAGTTTATTTACTTCTTATGAATCACTATCATGTGCTCACACCACCACACTTGACAAGGTTAGAAACCTTGAAAAAGAAAATAGTACTCTTGTTGAGAATATTGATTGCATGAAAAAGGATTTATTAAAATCCAACTTGAGTACCAATAAAATGTCCAATATTGTTGATATTCATAATTGTGATAAAGGACTTGATCATAAGCCTAATGTTGTTAATCATATGAAAAAGGATCAAGTCACTATGCATATTGGTCATTATGCTCCTAGAATTATTACTTGTTTTTATTGTGGCAAAAAGGGTCATACGGCCAATTCTTGTCGGGCTAGAAATAGCTCTAAATATTGTTGGAGACCTAAAAGTCTCAAAGCTAATCTTAAAGGACCCAAACACATGAGGGTACCACAAAACAATGTGCTATTAGGTACCCGGCAAAGCAAAAATCGGAGAAAATTCATGCCACCAAGAAAACATCAAATGAACGTTTCATTTGATCAAAGAAGGAGAAAATACTCTCAACAAAGCCAATTTCCAAGAAGAGCGTATAATCAAAAATGGGAAGAACACAATCCTTGGAAATGGCAAAGACATCATCAACAAGATGATTTTCAAAGAAGAAGAAACCATCAACCATGGGAAGGTAACCAATCTTGGAAATGGAGAAGTCATCATCAACAAAGTGACTTCTCAATGGGAAGATATCATCAACAATGGGAAAGACACAACCCATGGAAACGGCGTAATTGGTAAACCGTATCTCCCCATTTGTATATGCATTTTATTTTTAAATCTATGCATACTTTTAATTGTGTCTTAATTGCAAAATGAATCTTCAAGTATTTATTTTTAATATAGGTCTCTTATATATTTATGAGTTTCAAAATTTTTAAAAGAGACCTTGCATGATTTTCTAAAACTCTTGAGCATTTTATTAGACTTATATGGCTTATTATCTCTTATGAAATTTTATAGCATAAGCTCTTTTTGATATCTCCTATTACTTGCCTACACTTGTATTTTTGTGCAAACTTTGTCTAAGAATTGTGTAGGATATGTATTTCATACTCATTGGCTATTACGTCATCAAGTTTCTTAAACTATCGAGGTACGTTCACTTGTATTTGCCTTAGAACTCGATATTATACTTATGCACATATCTTTTAAGATATTTCTTTTTAACCCCTTAAGTGCCCCTAAATGATTTTGCAAATATTTTCTTTAAAAAGGGCACTACTTGTTAAGTCTCGATTTTCTTGAATATATGTTTTCCCGAAATCCATGTTTGTTGGATATAGTCCAAAATTATCTTTTTGCAAAGTTTTAAAACTTTTGGGGTGAAAAATCGAATTTTGGAAAACTCTGGGAAAAGAAAAATTGCACTTTGGGGCGGTCAAAGCGGGGCGACGGCCGCCCGCACGCCGTCGACCGGTCGCCCCCTACCTCCACCGGCGCCCAGGCTATTTTTTTTAGCTTAAAAACATTCTGCCTTCAATTCATTTCAGACGCAGGAAATTTTTGTTAAAACCCTAACTGCGATTTTCCCCCTTTTTCTTCTACTATCTTCAATTCTTCATCCATCTTTGTAAACTTTCTTGCTAATTCACTTCTTTTTGCAAGAACTTCACATATATGGCACCTCCAAGAAATTCTACCGAACGAAATCCTCAAAAGAGGAGAAGGAGGCAAAGGGGAGAATCTTCTTCCAATCCCCAACAAGATGATATTCTACAAAGAGACCATCATAATCGGCTTACGGAAGAGGAGATTGTCAAATTAAGAGCCGGGGTTTCAAAATCGAGCATTCATTGGGACTCTAGTAAGTTATCACTCCTCTACGAGCCTCCCTCTAGAGCTAATAGATTTCGATTTTTAAATAAACTTGCGGAGGAACATTATGAGAATATTGGATTGAATGATAAGAAAATTGCGTGCACTCGTATGGTTCGTTTTCAAGCATTTCATGATGAATTTCCGGATGTTAGAGCTTATTTTGAAATTCAAGGATGGGTTTCACTTTGGGATAATCCTTGTTTGCATTATGATGACGAGCTTATAAGACTTTTTTATGCAAATATGTGGATTGTTGATGCCACGGTAGATACTCCGTTGGAACTTCACACTTTTGTTAATGGTAGGCATTTCTCATGGACTTTGGCCGATATTTGTAATCATTTTAACGTGCCAAATGATGGAGTGGTCAATGTGGATTGCGCTCATTGGGATGATAACATTTTTGGTGTTTCACTAGATGATGTGAAAACCTTTTTAGGAGTATATCCCGAAGTGACATACTCGGCAATGCCGCCAAATTATCGGATTATATCTATCATTTGCTCCTATTGTGTTTGTGGAAAGGAAGTAAAACTTCCAAGTAATCTCGAACTCTTTCTCACCTATAAGATTGTTCAAGGAGAAAGAGTAAATTATGGGGCAATCTTTGTGTATTGCTTGTTGGAATCTAGAAAGCTTACCAAGAAAAAATATACCTTGGGTAATTTGATTTGCCGACTCTTATACTTATCAGGGATACCCGGAAAATGAAATGAATACCGAAATTCGTCACAATGATTTTGATAATGCCAACATTCTACAAATGGTAAGAATGCGACGACATTTACCACGGGTTCCTACCAAAGCCGCTAGGGGGCGTGCGACATCAACAACAACCTCGGGATGATTTCTTTAATGACAATGAGGTTGAAAATATTGGAAGAGGTGAGTTTGACGAACAAGGAGATGATGTGGGGAATGAAGAGGAAAATGAAGAAGAGAATGTGGGAAATGAACAAGAAATTAGGGAGGAAGGAGATGAAGACGAGTCGGATGTTGAAGATCTAAATCTCAAAGAGAGAATGGCCAAAGTGGAAAGAGAAACATTTAGAGATGTGGCCTCTCTTAGAAAAGAGCTCCGGGTTGTGAAAAAGGAGAATTCTAGTTTGAAAAAGTCTATCGGCAAATTGAAGAAATTTATCAAGGACCTCATTCCCGGAACTTGCTTCTCTTCGGACGAAGATTGATGTCCCCACCCCCTTTACTTTCTAGCATTTTCATTAATGTTGCTTTGTAGTTTGATAAACTTTTGTAAAACTCATTTGTACTAATGATATTTGCTTGTTTTTCTTAAAAGGGTTAATATTGCAAGTTGATAATGACTTGTGGGTGTTCATGATATTGATGGAGTATTTGATGGTAAAAATACTCTAATTTAAGCATTGTTTGATAATTGGTATGAAGTACTTGATGGTAAAAGTGCTTCTTTTAAATGCTTTGATCATTATGCTTAGTTGCATATGCATTGGGACATTTGATATATCATACATGTATTGTTTAAGGCATGACTTATATTACTTGATGGTTGCTCTATTTTTTGGCATTTGTAATGCCTTGATCCTTCTTAGCTTATCTCAATTGGGTTGAACCCTTGAGAATCTATTTTGAGCTTCTTATTTGATGAACAAATGTTGCGTATGTTGCATATGATCTTATTGAGCTTTGGAATGAGGTTGATTGTTGATATGATAATTTTTGGCTTGAACCTTTTACAAGGACTATATACAACCTCTTTTATTTTTTATGCACTCAAGGTGTTCGATGAATTGTCGCAATGAATTGTTCGACTTTTACTCTTATGCTTTCATATGTCTTATATACTCATTGAGATCATGTCTTGACACTTAAACGAGCTTATGAATATCAAATGATACATTTCTCCCATTTTTTTCGGATTATAAGCTTATCTCCTCGAATGGTTGATAAATTGTCTCTTTGGCGCACTTTGATATACTTGTATGATGTTTTTATCATCCTAACATTCTTTTTGATGATTCCAAAGGGGAGAAACAGAAAATGGCTCGTTAGCTCAAAGAAGCTAATAAAAAGCTCGAAATAAAAGCTATAAGCTATGGCTCATAAAAGCCATAAGTTGTGATTTATTTTTAGTCCAATTGTTGCTTGATGGACTTATATAATGATGTTTTGTGACAGGGGGAGCTTATAAGCTCTTGAACAAATTGTAAAAGCTAAAAGCTTTTAGCTTATGGAAAATTGCTTTTACATTATTCTTGATATGCTTGTTGATAGGGGGAGCTTGTGCTTTGAAAATATTTACTCCCTACTTGGTTGCTTTAATTTTTTTGGAAATTTTGGTTGCTTCCAAACGGTCAAATGTTTTTACCGGAAAATCATTTCTAAAATTGCTCTCTTAGTTTGTGTAAAAAATTGTTTTGGTTTGTAATCATCAAAAAGGGGGAGATTGTTTGATACATGTTTTTATCTTAATTTTGATGATTTTATTTTATTACCAAAACAATGTTTTTAAAGGTTGTCCAATTACTCCTAAATGATTTAAAATGGTTTTAAATATTTTCCGGAGTATTTCCTCAAGTTTATTTTTGTTAATAATGGACAACACTTTTTGATTTTATATCAATGAGTTTTTACTCCTATAACAGGTTCCTAAATGTTGTCTAAATACTCTCGATCGGTTTAAAATGTTTTTACTAAATTTTCGGAGTATTTCTTGAGTTTTATTTTCGACAAAAATTGGACAACATTTCTGTCTCGTGGACGGCCGCCCTATAGGGCAACCCGTGACAAGATGTTTTTAGAAATAGAAAATGAGACGGAAGTAAAAACAAGCAGGTCGACCGGTCGCCCTGGGCGTCGACCGGTCCGGTCGACCGGTCGCCCAGCGGTCGACCGGTACCTGCATGTTTTGGTTTTGAAACAGAACAAAATCTCCTCATTTTTTTGATTAGGGGGGACCGGTTGAGGCAGGGTCGACCGGTCGAAGCCTCGTCGGCCGACCGGGCGCCTGTTGTAATTTTCAAAGTGTTCTTATTTCTCTTATTTAAATGCGGCCGGCCGCCTGTATTGACAAAAAAAATATGACCGTTTGACAAATGAGACACATTTCCTTAAATTATGGGATTGATTTCTAACAGCTATATTCTTGATTTTAATTGTATTTTTCTGTAGATTTTCAATCCCCAAGAGGAGCCTATGCTTGATCAATCATCTCCTATAAATAGAGGAAGTTTTGGAGCAACCTAAACAAGAATTGAGATACAACACAACAAGATACACTTCAAGCAAACACTTGGTCTTTCATTGTTATTATTCTTGTTGTAAAATTGCCTAGCTTATCACTTTCACATCTTTGAGGCCTAGGCTTTTCTTGATTACACTTCGCACTCAAATTGTTTTATTCATTATTGAGTTGTAATCTTGATTTTTGGTTATCATTCAAACACAAGATATCCTTGTGAGTGTTCTTGTGGTAAGAACATACTTGGATGATCTAGGTGATAGGTGAAGAAGATTGTGGTAATCTTCTTATTGAGGTGTTGAAGAATTTGGTATTCTTCAAGGTTGAAGATTGTGGTAATCTTCACAAGGTGCCGTTGAAGGAAGATTGTGGTAATCTTTAAAGGGAGATTGTGGTAATCTCCATAGGTGGTGTCGAAGAAGAGTGTGGTGCTCTTCAAGTTGTTGTAAGTTGAATTTGTATTAATTTTGGTAATTAATAAAATTCTTTTTCTTTTCGAAATCCATCCCGGATATACTGGGGTGGTAGAGGATTAGGCCCTAGGTGGGTTGAACCTCTTTAAATCGACGTGTGTTGTTTATATTCCGCACCTTTATTATTGTATTTGAGCATTCGGTTGTAAAAAGAGGGCGAAATCAAAAAGATGGAGATAATCTATTCACCCCCCCTCTAGATTATCGTAGCCGCTTGGACTTACAAACCTTAGCCCCATTACAACCCATTTTTAGCCCTTTTGATTTTTGGTGCATCTCAATTCACTCATAGGTGGAAGAGACGTGATATATTTGCAAGCATATGGTAAAAATTTTCTATGTATTGACTTGAGAGTTCATTGATATATACCCTATACACTTTTGAGCGTAATGAGTGAATCTTGTGAGGAGTTGTTGGATCTCATGCGTTTTATGTTCAATTTAATTGTTGAGATGAGTATTCATGGTATTGGTATATGAGAATTCTACTCAACTTGTGTTTCATTGTTTGACAAATATTTTGGATTGGCAAAGAAAGATGAAGGATGATGATTAGATGAGATGATAAATTTGAATTATTGAATGCTTGAGGACAAGCATTGCCTAAGTGTGGGGTGATTTGATAGATCGCATAAATGACATAGAAATTGTCATATTTTTCCCATACTTTTGATGTTTGATTGAGCTTAACTTGTGGGTTTTGATTGATTCTTATATTTTGTAGGAAAGTGGAGGAAAGTGACTAAAATGGACCCAATTCATTGATGTTGAAGTGGCAAATCGGATTTCTTGAAGTTAAGAGAACAGAAAACCTTTTTGCTTAAGGCGTGGGCACGCCTTATTCAAACAACGCATCTGTGAGAGCTCTCAGTATAAGGCGTGGGCACGCTAGGATACCTGCGGGATTTTACTAAAGTGGCGCCCCTTACCTTAGAAATCAGATTTTTAATATTTTGGTTTAGTCTCAAGAGTTCTAAGTATGGTAGGATTGTTATTGGAGTGTATTTTTGGAGAGAGAATGTTCTCTTCCAATTAAAAAACACGTTTCCTTCGAGGATTAGGATTCATCTTTTGAATTTTGACTTGAACCCTAACTTTCTCTCCCTCATTCTCTTCTCACGTTAGTTTTTCCCAGTTCTCTCTTTCACTTTGATTTTTCCGGCGACTATGTCTATGGATTGCTAAACTACCTTTTCGCTATTATTTATATATCTTCTGTTCTCATTGATTATTGTTGTTTGATTAATTGCAACAAAAAGGATCCTTTGTTCAATTATCGAAATAACATATCGCCATTTAGAACGTTAAATCCATAATTGTTTATATGTTCTAATTGTTGTGGCAAATTACATATTTGATTACATAGGTGGTTTTCAATATATGTTTTGGAGATATATAATCTAGTTTAAATGAACCTACATGTGTGTTTGTTGGCTAGAAATGGTGGTCTCTCTAGATTTTAATGTTGTTGATAAATTAAATTCTAAGATCGTATCTAGAATTGTTTATTGGCTAGGGATATAATTAGAGATCGTATCCTAATTATCGAACGAGTAAGGAGAGATAGGTTGTTAGGTCGTACCAATAACCATAACCAATTTGATAGAGAATTGAAGGATTTATCTTTGCATCAGTGATCAATTCCATGAACCATTTCTGAGATTATTCCTTTGGTTGGATATTTCATAAACTGATTTATTCTTCATTCATATTATTTCTTCTTTTCATCTTAGTTAATTCAAAAAAATCTCAAAACCCCCTTTTTGTTTTTATTGTTTTGTGAATTGCATCAAACTTAGTCTAGCCAATCTCTGTGGATTCGACCTTGCTCATCGCTGCTACAAATTAATTATTTGAAGAGCAAGTATTTATTATTATTGGTTTCGACACCCATCAACCGTGTTTCTACTCATGTGCGAAATCGAATTCAGGATATTATGGGTATTTAGTCAGGGGTCTTTCCTTCGGTTTATTTGGGTGCCCCTATCTTTAAGGGTGCTCCTAAGCCCACCATTTTGCCGCAGATATTCGATAGAATTATTCTGAAGTTTCGAAGATGGAAGGGGACGACTCTGACTCTTGTTGGGAGGGTTTGCTTGGTTGACTCGGTCATTACTAGTTCCTTTATTCATGCTATAATGATTTACAAGTGGCCGATATCTATGCACAAGCAAATGGAGAAGGTTATGCATAATTTTATTTGGACTGGTGATGTTAACTCTAAGGGTAATGTGGTAGTGAATTGGGCTCATTGTTGTATTCCCAGAGCAGAAGGCGGCCTTGAGGTTCGTTCTATCATTGTAGCCGATAGTGCTTTTCTGATTAAACTTGGATGGAAAGTTATGACGTCTGACTCAGTGGTTTTTCAGATTCTTCAAAAATGCTACTTGCTTTCTGATGGTTCCATTCGGCATACGTTTTTACCATCTTTGATTTGGGTTGGGATTAGGCCTCGTATTGAGGACAGTTTGACTGAGTCACTATGGATCCCTGGGATTAATTCGGAGGTATTAATTTAGGTTGATGATTGGTTGGGATACTCTATTGCTGATAGGATTGGTATCCATCATGAGTACAGATATCTCTTTGGGCAACGCATCTCTACTACTTATACGATGATTCCTGGCATTTCACATTTTCTTTCATTGAGGCTTATTTGGATCTAGTCCGGGACATTGTCCATTTTTTGATTGCCCCATCCTTGAAGGATAAAAGGGTTTGGATGCATTCCGTTGATGGGGAGATTTGTTCGAAAGCTGCATATTCTCATCTTCGGCCATCATCTCCTATGGCCAATTGGGGTTCATGGATTTGGTCTCCTTACATCCAGGAAAGGCGTTTGATTGTGGCTTGGCGTGCTATTCACAATCGACTGGCGGTCTTGGATTTGTTGCAAAATCGGGTTTTTATCGGCCCTTCTGTCTATGGTTTTTGTTGTGCTAATGATGAATCCAGTGATTATTTATTTGTCTCTTGTGTCTTTGCAGGGGCCCTTTGCCGTTGGATCTTTTGTACCTTTGATGTTCACTTTCATCTTGCTCACAGTTTTAATGAATTCTTGGTGCACTTGATGACTTTTTGATTCAGTGAGCAGGTCTTTTTTATGGCGAGCAGCAGCATTATCTTGCATCTGACTTATTTGGCCTATCCGGAATGATTTGGCATTCCACGATAAGACTTGGACGGTGGACGATGTTATCGTCCAGCTTTGGGTTCTCATCATTGAATCTTCATCTTTAGATCAGGGTTGCATGGATAATGATCAACGGGGACATTTTCATCCTTCGGAGACTTCATGTTCATGTTCGGCCATAGAAAGCTCTGAACATAATGTACGTTGATTGGCATAAACCCTTTCCCGGATGGATCAAGGTGAATACGGATGGCAGCGCTTCGGGAGCACTGGGTAGACTTACGGTTTTGGGGTCTTCCAGAATTGTCGAGGTTTCTTTCGGGGTTGCTTTGTGGACCGTTGTGGTGATAGTTATATGTTTGAGGTCGAGTTGATGGCGGCGATGTTGTCAATTCACCATACATTTGTTAAGGGTTGGACTAAACTTTGGCTTGAGTCGGATTCTGCTTATGTGGTGGATCTTACTCATAAGCGTTCTTCTGATGTCCCTTGGCGACACTTGAGTAAATAGCGATATACTCTTCACTTGATTTCTCAGATAGATTTGGTGGATTCTCATATTTATCGTGAAGGCAATCGCGTGGCAGACGTTCTGAGTAAGAAATTGCAATCGGAGACTTAGTGGGGCGTTCCCCCAGAAGATATTGTGTCCCTACTCATGGAGGATTATGTTGGCCAGTCCACATTCAGATTCGTTAGATAATACGTCCTTGTGTTTCTTGTTATATTTTTATGGACGTTTTTTTATGGGGGGTACTCTTTTTCCTGCCAAGGGTTTTTCCCACAAGGGTGGGTTTTACCTTGGGAGGTTTTAACGATGCCCCAGCCATTTAGCTACCTGGTCGGCTTGTGATCAGTACGCTTTTCTTTCTGGTATACATTTTGACTTTATTTTCCTTACGCTACCTGGTTGTCTTGTGATCAGGACTTCTTTTTTCTTTTTCAATATATTTTTAATTTATTTAAAAAATAAAAACATGATACTTTAGCTAAAAAAACAAATAATTTTACTTATAAAAGTGCTACTTTAATTATATCATATTTATTTTTTATTTTTCCTTCTTTCCTTCATGCCTAATTTGTGACTATATTAAAAAACATGAAATTTTATCTCAAAAAATAGATACTTTAACGTATAAAAGTGTTACTTTAACTCTGTTATATATATATATATATATATATGTGTGTGTGTGTGTGTGTGTGTGTGTAGTGGATGGTTCAAATGGGACAATCCCCCTTATATGAGACAGTGGAGGTCCATCCAAACTGTTGATATATTCCAATTGAGAGTCCAGATTTAATGGTTGAAAATTAGATTAATAATTATTAATCATAATTAGTAGGGGTATAATGGACTACTTAAATAAAAGATCCTAACTGTAATCACACGTCCCTTAATTTTAGGATATGACATGCAAGAAAATTTGGCAACAAAAATCTTTCCAAACTAATATCGATCAAAACCAACAACTTCTCCCGAAAACCAGTTGATCAATTTCGACTAAAAGAAACTCATATCGAACGAAAACATCTGCGAAGAAGGAGATTAGAGGTGACCGAAAGGTTGTGCGGGAAAAATAGGAGAAAACATATAAAACGCATTGCCAAGGAAGATAATACCGAAGATTTCAATCAACAACAAGGTGAATATATGTATCCCTATAATATGTTTATGTTTTTATATTTTATTGTTAATTCCCGTTTAGCCTCTCTTTAATCATGATACTACTAAAATAATTCTCCATTCATGCTTCTGATGATAATTCTACGAACACAGACGGGTAACAAATTACTGCATATTTAAGTACTTGGTATTGTATAAATAATATAATTTCACCGCATATATATCATAATTTACAAATTAGATCGCGTTCCATGATACATTGAAACTTGTGTTGAAATCTGTAAACATAGGTTGTTAACACAAAAATTGTATATTTAACTATGTTGTATTGTATGGATAGTATGATTTAACTGTTTGCATATAAAAATCTAGAACGTGTTCCATGAGACATTGAAGCTTCGGTTAAATTCTTTGAACATATGTTATTAACAAAAAAATGCATATTTAGATATATTAATTGTAATGTATATATAATGTGATTTCACTGTATATATATATATATATATATATATATCAATATTTAAAAAATTGTTGATTAGTATACAAAATTACATATTGCACTGCATATTTATATATATAGTACTGCATATATAATATAACTTCATTGTATGTATTTATAATTTGGTATATTAATCTTCACTATATGAAAAAATATTTAATATTTAAGAACTCTTCACTAAAAAATTACGTATCTGGTTTGATCATAAAAATAATATCTGCATATTTAAATTATTTATTTAGTATCAATAATTACATTGTATACTTATGTTAAAATAAATGTATACATAATATTTGTTTGTTGTATCAAATATAAATGCTAACTGTACCAATGAACACGTAAAATGGCAAATTTTTATTGATATTATCGATCAAAACCAACAACTTCTCCCAAAAACCAGTTGATCAATTTCGACTAAAAGAAACTCATATCGAACAAAAACATCTGCGAAGAAGGAGATTAGAGGTGACCGAAAGGTCGTGCGGGAAAAATAGGAGAAAACATATAAAACGCAATGCCAAGGAAGATAATACCGAAGATTTCAATCAACAACAAGGTGAATATATGTATCCCTATAATATGTTTATGTTTTTATATTTTATTGTTAATTCCCGTTTAGCCTCTCTTTAATCATGATACTACTAAAATAATTCTGCATTCATGCTTCTGATGATAATTCTACGAACAAAGACGAGTAACAAATTACTGCATATTTAAGTACTTGGTATTGTATAAATAATATAATTTCACCGCATATATATCGTAATTTACAAATTAGATCGCGTTCCATGATACATTGAAACTTGTGTTGAAATATGTAAACATAGGTTGTTAACACAAAAACTGTATATTTAACTATGTTGTATTTTATGGATATTATGATTTAACTGTTTGCATATAAAAATCTAGAACGTGTTCCATAAGACATTGAAGCTTCGGTTGAATTCTTTGAACATATGTTATTAACAAAAAAAAATGCATATTTAGATATATTAATTGTAATGTATATATAATGTGATTTCACTGTATATATATATATATATATATATCAATATTTAAAAAATTGTTGATTAGTATACAAAATTACATATTGCACTGCATATTTATATATATAGTATTGCATATATAATATAACTTCATTGTATGTATTTATAATTTGGTATATTAATCTTCACTGTATGAAAAAATATTTAATATTTAAGAACTCTTCACTACAAAATTACGTATCTGGTTTGATCATAAAAATAATTTCTGCATATTTAAATTATTTATTTAGTATCAATAATTACATTTTATACTTATGTTAAAATAAATGTATACATAATATTTGTTTGTTGTATCAAATATAAATGCTAACTGTACCAATGAACACGTAAAATGACAACCCCCTATTGATGTTATCGATCAAAACCAACAACTTCTCCCAAAAACCAGTTGATCAATTTCGACTAAAAGAAACTCATATCGAACAAAAACATCTGCGAAGAAGGAGATTAGAGGTGACCGAAAGGTCGTGCGGGAAAAATAGGAGAAAAGATATAAAACGCATTGCCAAGAAAGATAATACCGAAGATTTCAATCAACAACAAGGTGAATATATGTATCCCTATAATATGTTTATGTTTTTATATTTTATTGTTAATTCTCGTTTAGCCTCTCTTTAATCATGATACTACTAAAATAATTCTCCATTCATGCTTCTGATGTGTTAGGAATTTTATTGTTTAGATTTTGATGAATGCCATGTAAAACTTAGAATAGAAAGTTGGCACCCCAATTCTTGTTGTAAAATGCATTATAATGAATAGAGTTGGCCAAGCTAAGTCAAGACAACTACGCCCCACATGCAAGAAGACAAATCAAGACTGAAGGAAGACTCATTGCGAGACAATGAGTATGGCAAGAAGAGTAGACAGAACTCTAATGGAGAAGCGGTGAGATGCGGTGAGTGGAGCATCATCAAGTCAACTCAAGAAAAGCCAAGTCTCAAGTTGAAGTGACGAGAAGAGTCATCCAATGATTGGAAGTGACTCTAAGTCACCTGGGGAAAGCAAGGAAATGCAATCAAGTCGAGATAATCGTAAAAGAACCGTTGCCGAAATCAAGAGATTTACTTAAACAAGTAATATCTCCATACCACCTTTCTCGAGTGCTCGGTCCCGAAGCGTGCAATTGGAATGAACCAATGGGAAGCACTACACCGTGTCGAACTCGAAAAGGTGAAACAACAATTCATACGAGGAAACAAAGAATTCCAAGAACGCAAGCCAACGATCGCAAAAAGTGACTTTCAAAAATAAGCCTATCTCTTCAACGGGCAAATTTTTGAAAGTTCACTATAAAAGACGAGGAGTTTGTTTGAGAAAAGGAGGAGGCATGAATGACACATACGTGAGAAAGACAAGCACATTAGAAAAATCAAACAATCTCAATCCTCAAGCCTACATTTCAAGTACATCAATCCAACACTTACCTCGTGAAGGAAAGAGAACTTCAACTTGATTGAAGAGGAAACCTTTGAAAACAAGGGGTCTACATTCCGGGAAGGATTGTAGAAAGGTTCAAGGTTGAACCAAGTCTTAAGCTTTTGGAGGGCTTCGTGATCAAATCCAAAGAGCTTGAGCAAGGAGTCAGTAGTAAAGCAAGCAAAATGCCTGTGAAGAAGGCGAGTCGTCACGAGAAGCCGGTGAGTGATCAAGGCGTCTCAGGCGAGTCCCAAAGGATCAAGTCGGCCGTTGTGATCAAGACTTGTATCCGGACTTACCACTTTGTAAACCGATCATTACTTAGTGGATTCCTCCAGGAGTTGGAGAAGAGAGGAATAGAAGAATTACCCCATCTTCGAACCTCTATAAAAACTTTATTGTGTCATTTACATTTCAAAGATTTAAATTCTGCACTTTTAACTCGCTTATATCTCACGATAAATTTGCTATCCAATTGATAACTTATAAGTACTAAATCAAGCTCTAATATCTTGCTTAATCAAACTTAAGGGTGTTAAGTCTTCCAAAAAATAAAACCACAAATGAGTTAAATTGTAGCCAACAAATGAGTTACTTCATCAATAAATCAAATGAAATCATTTGAGAGATTAACTCTCTTGAGTGACTAATTCGATTGTCCATCAAGGACACGGCTGTGTAGAATTAACTCAGATTTAAAAGGACTAAATCGAAAATTTGGTAAGGTTTATTCAACCCCCCTTCTAAACCTTACACTTACACCCCTTGGGACCTACAAGTGGTATCGGAGCGGTTGGTTCATTGAACCCTCCGCACCGGTTCTTGAACTAGATCTCCAAACTTTTCAAAGTCCGCTTTAGTACTTAAACTTTCAAAACTCTTTTTATTAAAAGTCATTATCATGGAAGCAAATTTGACACGCATCCCTATGTTCACTATTGAGGAATTTGATGATTGGAAAATTCGTATGCGAGCTCATCTATCAAAGATTACATGATGAGATGTGGATAGTAATAGAAGATGGGCCTCTACAAATATTAAAGGTGAACACAAATTGTTAAGAGTTGCGGTGAAGGAAGGAGAAGAAGATGTTGCTCTAGACCACCATGGTTGAAAAACCAAGAACCGAGTGGACAAATGATGACAGAAAAAGATACAACCTGGACAATGTAGCCAAGGACATCCTCTACAAAACCTTGACAAAGCCATGTTCAACAAAGTCAAATCATGCAAAACGGCTAAAGAAATGGGACAAGTGACATTGATTTGTGAAGGCTCGAGAGCAAATCAAAGAAAACAAATTATCAAAATGGTCATACGAAGTTTGAAAATTTCAAAATGATCTCGGGAGAGAATCGGATCAACTAGACGCTCGGTTTAAAATCACAAATGAGTCAGTTTCTACACTTGGAAAGGAATATACACAGAAGGAAATGTGTATGAAGATCCTAAAAGTCTTCCAAATGAATGGGAAATGAAGGTCATGGCACTGAGACATTCCATGGACCTATCAAAGACATCCAACCATGAACTATTCTCGGACCTCAAAGCCTATGAGTTTGAGCCGAAGAAAAGACCAGGAAGAGACAGTTGTACCCAAAACAAATGCTCTAATTGTCAAAGATGGGAAGAGAGCCGAGGTCAAAGAGGCAATTGACCCGGAAGAAATAGCCCGATGGTTAAAAGATTTAACAAATTCTTTAACAAGAACTACAAGAGAGGAAAGGGTGAATCTTCCGGAAGACACTCGGCTCCCTCCAAATCAAGGGATGATAGGCAAACCAAGAGAACAGATCATCAACAAGTTGAGTATCAAAGGACTGACAACTCAAGAGTAGAAAGAGTCGATCAAAAGGTGAATATCTATGTTGGAATTGTAGACAACCAGTCACTATGCCATTGATCGCTCATATCCTCGTAGTCAACAAGTACAGAATGAAGAAGAAAGAAAGAAAGGTCTTGAGAGAAAGAAGAAGACAAGAAAAGAAAAAGGCAATGATGGCTGCAGAGATCACTATTTGAGACAAACCAAGTCAAGAGAGACAATGATTGAGAGCAAGCGATGAAGCCGACTACTCAAGTGACTCAAGAAGAAGCCTTGATCCGCTTAATGGCCAAAGAACAAGATCAAGAAGATGAGGTACAATCTAATTCAACAAGCTCGGACACTAGTGATAGTGATCGTGACACACACACTTCATCACCTACTGATCTTTATGATTCATTAGGCAAAATGATGAAAGATTTTGAGCACATTAAATCCTCACACACACTATTGAATGAGGAAAACAGCCTACTTAAAGGTCAAAACTCAAAGCTGACTAAGGAGCCGAGTACTCTAAGTCAAATAGTCATTGAAAATGAAAGTTTAAAGGTTTGAAAATGCTAAATTAGTAGCGAAAATTGCTGCTATAGAAAAGAGGGAGAATGACCTCAAAATGTTATTGCCTCATTCACTAAGGCATCTAAATCTTTGGATGATCTTATTATGAGTCAAAGAGAATGTGGAGACAAGACAGGCTTAGGATTTAATTCCTTTGTGCCATGTCAAACCTCAAGAGTAATTTTGGAAAAAGGATCTTCAAGTCATGAAGAATCTGAAAAATCCAAAACTCTAAATATTGCACACACTTTCACTCCAAAGCACAATACTAAGCAAACTGGCCTTGGTTACAAAGGAAAAGGAAAAACAGCCGATTGAGTATCTTTGAAAGGATAGTGAGAAGAGATTCACCGAGTCCTCAAAGAAACTCCTAACGAAAAATACTCAGTAAAGAAGAAAAACAGAGCTACCAAAAATTCCGAAAATCCATAAAAGAAATACATATGATGGGAATGGTAGAAAATATCCAAGCCAAGTGATTGGAACAATGTGAACTATCGGCATAGACTTATGGAATATAAGCCCGGTGGCAAAGGCCTAGAACTCAAAGAAAGGCCATTCCAAAAGCACAAGAACTTTCATCAAAGACACATATGTACCTAGGCACTACACTCAAAAACACCACAATTACCCAAGCAAGGCAATTGCTAAAACACATATGCAGGCATACGACAAAAAGAGACAAACAGTATGAACCTAGAATCCCCAAGCAATTTGCCAGGATTAATTATGATTATGGCACTCGATAGATGGCAACCCCTTAGAGTCAAATCATTTGGCTATAGGTTGGTTGGATCATCTTACAATTCTAACCCCTCGGGACCCGGACAAGTATGGGTACCTAAAACTTAATTTCCTTGATTGCGGGTTCAAGGAACAGTGAGTGCCAAGGAACCTGGTACATGGATAGTGGTTGTTCCGGACATATGACAGAAATAAGAGAAATCTGTCAAAATTCAAGGAAGTCAAAGGAGCCAAAGTCATATTTGGAGGAAATGAAGCTCCTGGTGAAATAAGAGGCATTGGATCCATCAAGAGGAATGGATTAGAAATCACGATGTTGCATATGTTGAAGGACTCAACTTCAACCTCATCGAGTATCGATCGGCTACGTGACAAGGGCTACAATGTTGGATTCAACATGGGTATATGCCAAATCAAAGATATTGAATCAAATGAAGTTGTCTTTGCAAGGAAGTAGACAGAAGAATATGTATGTAGTGGATTGGTCAATCGCAACACCCAAAGACTGTCTCCTAGCAAAGAGCACAAAATGAATCAAGTTGGGTGTGGCACAAAAAGCCGAGTCACCCGAATTTCAAAACTATTAACAAGCTAGCAAGAAGTCATCTCGTAGAAGGACTTCCGGACTCGATATACAAGAAGGAGAGTATATGTGATGCATGTCGGAAGGGAAAACAAATCAAGTCGTTCAAAGAAAAGACATGCCCATCCTCAACAAGAATATTGCATCCGCTTCATATGGATCTATTTGGCCCAGTGGAACCCAAAGGAACCAAACATAAGTGGAAAGAAATACACCTTGGTGGTAGTAGATGACTACTCAAGATATACATGGACAATATTCATGTGCAAGAAGAAAGAAACTCTACAAAAACTACCACAAATGATGAAGAGGATTCAAAATGAGAAGAGTCAAACCATTATCAAAATAAGATCGGGAGAGAGGAACCGAGTTTGTCAATGGAATAATAACTCGATTGTGTTGAGAATGGTATTGGTCATGAATTATCGGCAAGGACTCCACAAAGCAGAATGGAGTTGCGAAAGAAGGAAATGTAACCCTCAAAGAAGCGGCAAGGACCATGTTAGGTGAAGCGGGTTACCAAAAAGATTTTGGGTGAAGCAATCAACACAAATTGCTACACCCAAAACAGATGTATGATAAATAGACCGGTGACAAAAGACTCCCTATGAGATCCGGGATCGGAAGAAAACCAAATGTTGCATATTTGAGAATATTTGGATGTAAATGCTTCATTCACAACAATGGCAAAGACAACCTAAAGGCTTTTGATGCTAAAGGCGATGAGGGTATCTTCTTAGGATACTCACCGAAAAGCAAAGCCTACTAGAATACTCAACAAAAGAACTATGGTTACAAAAGAATCCATTCATGTAGTATTCGATGAGTCAATGTAAATGGAGAAGACATTGAAGAGTCACCGTGATAAGTCAATCATCCAATCATACGAAGAGTCCCTATCTTTGAAGTCAAGCCGGGATTATCAATTCGAAAGAAGATGAGATAGTTGAATCTCAAAAGCAAATGGAAAATTTGCGGCTAAGTGACCACGAGAGAGTGACCACAAAGAACACGGTACCGCAAGTCGATCGAATCCGGCTAACATACTCCAACCTTTGACGTAAGATGGCCGAGAGACCATCCACGAGAACTTGTCATTGGAGATATGAGAGAAGGTGTCAAAACAAGATCGAACTCAACAAGAAGCTATGTTCACATGCTTCATTTCGCAAATAGAGCCAAAAGATGTGTCACAAGCATTGGATGACACACATTGGATTCAAGCTATGCAAGAAGAGTCAATCGGTTTGAGAGAAATAAAGTATGGGAATTAGTGCAAAGACCCATACATCAAAATGTTATTGGAACCAAATGGGTATTCGAAATAAGATGAACGAGGAAGGTTACGTGGTAAGAAACAAAGCAAGACTCGTAGCCAAAGGATATTGCCAAGAAGAAGGGATAGATTTTGATGAAACATTTGCCCCTGTAGCAAGGTTGGAAGCTATAAGGATGTTTCTTGCCTATGCAGCTCACAAGAATTTCATTGTATATCAAATGGATGTAAAAAGTGCATTTCTAAATGGTTTATTGGAAGAAGAAGTGTATGTTGAACAACCTCCAGGATTTGAGCAGAAGACTCTTGGAGACAAGGTATACAAACTCAAGAAAGCCCTGTATGGATTGAAACAGGCACCCGAGCATGGTATGACACCTGTCACAATTTCTAACTGAAAATGGATTCACAAAAGGAAAAGTAGATAGAACACTTTTCAGAATTCAAGACAAGAAGAGTATACTGCTTGTTCAAATATATGTGGATGACATCATTTTTGGATCCACTAACCAAGAGCTATGTGAAAAATTCTCAAACCTCATGCAAAGTAAATTTGAAATGAGCATGATGGGAGAGTTGACATTTTTCCTTGGACTCCAAGTAAAACAAAATTGAAGGATGGAACCTTCATAAGTCAAACAAAATATACCGAGATTTAATGAAGAAGTTTGGTATGGAAGAGAAGTCTTCGTAAAAATACCAATGAACACATCGATCAAAATGGACATGGATGCGGATGGCAAACCTCAGATCAAACAAGATACGAGCACTTATTGGATCAACTGCTCTATCTCACAAAGAAGCGGGCCGGACATCACCTTTGTCTTTGTAGGTGTATGTGCAAGATTTCAATCTGCTCCAAAAGAGAGCCATATGACAAAGACTAAAAGAATACTTGAGATACTTGAAGGGAAGCCAAGAAGTAGGCCTATGGTATCCAAAGGAAGGTGGATTCGAGACTAATTGGCTATTCGACTCTGACTATCTTTGGATGCGAGTGGACAGAAAGAGCACTTGTGCACTGTCAAATGCTAGGAAAGACTAATTTCTGGTTTAGCAAGAAGCAAAACTCAATAGCCACCTCTACAAATTGAGGCGAATACATAGGCTGCGGGCAAACACAGCCCAAGTCCTATGGATGAGACAAAGAATGAGAGACTATGAAGTTGAAGAAAAGGAAATTCTAATCATGTGTGATAACACAAGTGCCATTGCAATCACTCAAAATCTGTGTTGCACTCAAGAACAAAACATATTGATGTCGATATCATTTCATAAGAGATCATGTTGAAAAGAAGGACATTATCTTGGAATATATCTCAACCGATAAACAACTAGCCGACATCTTCACAAAACCATTATGTGAGTCAAGATTTGAAGAACTCAAGCATGAGTTGGGGTTAATTGGTGGTGACACTCGCATTTAATCAAAGAAGAGTATTAGAACAGAAAAGAAGTGAAAAAGAGTCAAAACAAAAATCACTCAAGAATCACCAGATCGGAAAACAACTACACCAAGTCACCGATAGTTGAGTCACTAAGAGAACTGCGAGGAGTAGAGCTAAATCAGCTAAGAGATAAGCTGAATAACTTATGAGCAAAGTGACAAAAACGCAGTCGTTTGACTTAGCGGGAATGTTTTAAGGAACACGTCAGCATAATGATGATGTGTACAGACATAAAGCTGCACACTAAGCTTATGATTGGATATAAATGCTGCCGCATTAAATACGAGACGTGAAATGCTCAATAGGCGTGCGAAATCCAAGCCGTTGATTTCGATCACAATTCAAAAACCGTCTGCACGTCCTTTCATAAACCATATTTAAATCATTTTCGTCCGTTTCTCTCTCACACTTCTAAAAACTGTTCATATCTTTCTCTCAAAAGGCAAAGGCAAATACTCTCGAAACCCTATCAACCTTCAAATCAATTTCTGAGATTTTTCCTGATATAATTCTGAGAAATGGCACCAACTTATGACTTTACTAAGTTAGGAAAGCAAATCCACACAGGTTCGACGGTGGATTTCGACGGAATGGTGAAGCAGGGGTCCGACGACACCCTGGTGAAGAAAATCGCTGAAAAGTTGGAAACGTCCGGACTAAAACCGTTTCTAACGCTGGAATATCCTATGACCTATGTGGAAGAGGTCGCACAATTCTACGTGAATGCTGAGATTCACGACGAAGGAATCAAGTCATCTTCACGGAAAGCGGTGACTATCACCGCCAAGGATTTGGTGAATATTGTTCATTACCTGCGGAAGGAGCAACCGAGATTAAGGAAGCTGATGTAAACTTGGGCCGACGCATGGAAAGAAATAGCCAAGTCCGACCTTTGCGATAAAATTATATACACAAAAAACAAGAGATCTGGCAAGGAGGATTATCACAAATTGTTGGACATAGTTGCCAAATGTATCGACATCAAATTTGGCACTTTGACCAACTATCAAAGGCAAAGTGGTTGTGATGGCTGCAATCATCGAAGAAAAGAAGATAAATAAACCTGGCTGAGTTTATCTACAAAGCAGACTCTGCCAAAACGTGGGGAACAGTCCTTCAAAGATGATGGCACATTTGGAGGATCCCGGGATATGGCCTGTGATTGGCCGGCTATTGGAGGTGAAAGGAGTCCCTCTTAGACATGGGAAGGCCTTCCATGTTAACAAGAGGATGTTCGAGCTAACCTCTCGGTGCTCGAAGCGAGCTTATGCCAAGAGAGCGACACGATGAGGGGGAATCACCGACCCAAGATACAAATTGTTTCCTCTCGATCGAAGAAGAAAGCGCCCTGCGGTAAGCCAAGAAAACTTTGCCCCCAAAAAGAAAATCAAACATGCTCCTCGCCCCTGCCCGCCCGTGTCACCGTGCCCCCCTGCAGCAGCGGTCGAGAAGGACTCACAAATATCTTCTCCGATCGTCAAAAGGAGGAGAACCGACAAGCCCGGACGGCCAGCTCCGAGAAACAAACACCAAGAGACCGCCCCGCCGCCAAGACTCGAGAGGACACCGCCTCGAACTGAAAATTCCCCAGTACAAACCAGAGACGAAGAAGACTCGTCAGCGGTCCGAACAGAGAAACCAAATGAGTCGATTACTCGGCCTAGCACAAATACAGAGACTACCGGAGAAGTAGAGTCTCCGATGTAGTTGATGAAACAGCCAAGTCTCATTGGAGGCGACCAAAGCAGAGGCAACCTAAAGACACAACAGTAGTAGCTCACACAAACAAGCACAAAGAAGAACCAGCCCAAGCAGATAGTGATGTAATGATCCTATCTCCACCTTACCCGCATCCAAAATCGTCTGCGTGAGTGGAGAAAATGGAAGTTGAGCAAGTCAAGGAACAGTTCAACGGCCCGAGTTCATAGAAGAAGAAGAGGAACTGCTAAATTTCCTTGGACTAACTATCTGCTCCCAAAGACTTGATGAAGACAACCGCCTGACATCCTGCAAATCTACAAGGACAAAGCAGAGAGCAAAGCAAGTCGAAGAAGCCGCCAAGCACGTGAGAAGGCAAGCATCCGTCCTATCTCTCGGCACCACGAACACACACATCCTCTCCTTGATGTCTTCTCCGAAAGTGACGAGGAACCGGAGAATGCTTTAACGCCCGCCACGAAGAGTTGCAAATGCAAAGAAGCATTGCACGAATCAAGAATTCTTCACGAGCAAAGACTAATGGAGGGACCAGGAGAGTCCTCCGAACACAAATGAAATCGATCCTATGGGAGTGGTTCAAAAATAGCCACCGATGTTGCTGCTACCACTTCCCCAAACTCACTCGGAAGAAGGCAATAAGGAACTGGCGATGAAACGGGCTAGTGGGGACCCCAATCGAGCCAACCCCTATTGAAGGTGTGCTACCACCCGCCCAACGGCTGAACCATTAATTGCAACAGCCGTCCCGAGACGAGTGACCCCACTCCAAGTCACTCACCGGTGCGCCCGAGGGGGAATCTCCCTCCACCGCAGCGGCAAGGTCGGAGGATGCTGCAGATGACTCCACAAAGAAGCAAGGAGGCGAAGAAGAGAAATTACAATCACAAGAAGAACAAGTTGCCATCAATGAAGCTCGGCAGTTGAGACTGCTCACCGAGGTGCCAACCGCTCCGGCTAATGACGCCGCCGATGCGAATCGAGGCACGAGGAAGGAATGTACCGGGAGTTAACACTGGGCGATGAAAGTGCAATCCATGGGGTTGAGACTCCAATGGATGCCATCAGAGAAGACCCTAAGACAGTGACACGTCGAAAGGGAGGACCAAGCCTCGCAGCAGAGAGAGACCGCTGGAGGAAATGAAGGCCCACGGGAGGTTGAGACTTCCCTGGTAAAGAGGCCAAGTAGAGAACATCCCTCCCGCAATCATCGACCCATCCGAGAAGGAGATCGCGCACTTCATGATTCCCAGACAACCCCGATGTCACTTTTCCGGGGATCGGAAGGCGAAGAAGAAGCGAGTCAACCCCCATGACAAATCCAAAAGACTCACCGGATGTTCCAGGCACGAGCAAGTCGATCCCAAGACTACTCACAAACTTTTAACTTTGATGATGAGCCACCACTAGAAATCTCATCATCGTCCGATGACGCTGCTGATAAGGCCGAGGACAAGTCTCCATCGAAAAGGAAAAATCACCGAGACCAACGGTCATAAGACAAATGAGGCTCAAGAAGCCGGGTCTATTTCACAACCAAACCAATTTGAACCGAAAACCACCGCTCCGGCTCCTCAAGCTACTGATGGGATCGATTCCCAAAAGAACTTCACACGCACCGCTCATCATCGAACAAATCCCGGTTGGCGGTGATGAATCTTTTGTGGAATCTTTCCTTTCTCACTGGAGATACCGAACTCCATGAAGAGTCGAAAAATGAGCAAGCACGCTATCACGCAGACCACCTCCTGCTTTTTTTCACTCGGGCACCATTGTTCCAGCCGATTTTGATTTCGACAACAGATGGCCATCACCGCAATGTAATGAAGAATCACCAAGTTCGAGAAGTGTTCAAGGCACTCTTTGCCGAGGTTGAACGGATGGAGAGGCATCGAGCCTCTTTGGACATGCGCCCGGACAACAGAGATGCCAACCTTACAAAGTGACTTGAGAGGCATCACGGTCGAGGATAAGGGAATGGTGGCAACAAAGAAGAATCAATGCGTGTGGAAACAGGTGAGATACTTGAACCTTGTTCAACAAGTGGCTGGTGTGTGAGAGCCGAGAATGTTGATGCGAAAAAAACGGCGAGGAACACATTGAGCATATGCATGAAGCTCACACCGCCGAGATCAAGGCTGCTGCGTGAGCGCGTAATGCAAATGATATACACCGTTTGGAAGAACACATGACGAGAAAATTCAGCCTTCTCATGGCCGAGATGAAGCCGATTTCAAAGCAGAATCCAACGCTACTCGGTCAATTCCGTCTTTCGCATACAACGCAGCAGACTTGAAGCAAGAATTCAACCATCGAAGACTTCGACTTCATGCTTGCCAAAGATGTTCCCTGGGTTCCTCTATCCTTTGATGATGCCAAAAAGGGGAAGAGGAATACCTTAAAGCAAAAATCTGTCCGAAAAGAAAGGAGCAAATGAGAAGGGAGCAAATGAGAAGGAAAATCACCGAGGAAATTTTGAAATCAAGAAAGGAAAATCTGAGGGGGAAGGATCAAAAGATATGACCTTGATGATTGCACAAACCCCCAACAGGTCCTGTCAAAATCACGACATTATAAGCGAAGAAACTCCCTCATGACTCGCCACTCCAACACTCTGTGTATCTATGGCCGAGAAGAGAAAAGAAATTGAAGCAGGGGATGAAGGAAGTGGAAGGAAGAATGGATGCCAGGGTGATGAACATCTTGAAAGAACATGGAGGCATTCCGGTTGACAGAGACACGTATGCCATTTCGGATGTCGGGACAGAGCCAAGATCGATTGACGAATTCAAAACGCTCGAATCAAGGATATTTTGCAAATATGTCCATGGCTCAAGCTTGGTACTTGTACTGGGAAAAGGGTCTCACATTATGTGAGGAAGGCGACAGACAATGAGACTTCCTAAGATCGCTCTGCTAGTCAATCACCGGGAAAAAGAAGACCCCAAGACAAGATACGCGCCCGAGGAAGAGGAAGAAGCGGCGATGGAGGAAGAAGCTTGACCTAGGCCTCTGCCCAAGAATATCGAATACGTAGATCCCGGAAAGAAAGGAGGGATCTACTGGCCGGGCTTGACCAAGTGGCAAATTTGCGAGTGGCTAAAACTAACGCCGAGTATGCAAAGAGAATAGAAGAAGAAAACAAAAGACAAACTCAAATGGCGGGGAGAGACAGGAAAGAACAAGGAAAGATGAAGTCGCCAGGAAGGCATATGAGAAGAAAAAGAAGGCAAATGACGACGAGAAAAAAGAGGAGAAGAGAAGAAGATCTTGCCGATCAAGATGAAAGAAGGAGACAAAAGGAGATGAAGTGTTCTTTGTCCAACCCTTGTATTTTATCATGTAAATACATACAATGTAAGTCTTCGTAATAAAGCTATAAATTCTTTATTTTCAAGATAGACAAAATGTACTGATACACCTTGTAAACAACAGTGTAAAGTACAAGAATGATATGATCAATAAAAAGATTGATTCTCGCATACATTCTATGTCAATACACTATCCGTATGTATCTTTGTTATTTGCATCTTTGTATGATTTAAGTTTTGGCATCATCAAAAAGAGGGAAATTGTTAGGAATTTTATTGTTTAGATTTTGATGAATGCCATGTAAAACTTAGAATAGAAAGTTGGCACCCCAATTCTTGTTGTAAAATGCATTATAATGAATAAAGCTGCCAAGCTAAGTCAAGACAACTACGCCCAACATGCAAGAAGACAATCAAGACTGAAGGAAGACTCACCGCGAGACAAATTGAGTATGGCAAGAAGAGTAGACAGAACTCTAATGGAGAAGCAAACAGATGCACTGAGTGGAGCATCACAAGTCAACTCAAGAAAAGCCAAGTCTCAAGTTGAAGTGACAAGAGTCATCCATGATTGGAAGTCGACTCTAAGTCACCTGGGAAAGCAAGGAAATGCAAATCAAGTCGAGATAATCAGAAAAGAACCGTTGCCGTAAATCAAGAGATTTACTTAAACAAGTAATATCTCCATACCACCTTTCTCGAGTGCTCATCCCGAAGCGTGCAATTGGAATGAACCAATGGGAAGCACTACACCGTGTCAGAACTCTGAAAAGGTGAAACAACAATTCATACGAGGAAACAACAATTCCAAGAACTGCAAGCCAACGACTGCAAAGTGACTTTCAAAAATAAGCCTATCTCTTCAACGGGCAAATTTTTGAAAGTTCACTATAAAAGGCTGAGGAGTTTGTTTGAGAAAAGGAGGAGGCATGAATGACACATACGTGAGAAAGACAAGCACATTAGAAAAACTGAAACAATCTCAATCCTCAAGCCTACATTTCGAAGTACATCAATCCAACACTTACCTGTGAAGGAAAGAGAACTTCAACCAGTTGAAGAGGAAACCTTTGAAAACAAGGGGTCTACATTCCAGGAAGGATTGTAGAAAGGTTCAAGGTTGAACCAAGTCTTAAGCTTTTGGAGGGCTTCGTGATCAAATCCAAAGAGCTTGAGCAAGTGAGTCAGAGTAGCAAGCGCAAACCGCCTGTGAAGAAGCCGAGTCGCATTTAAGCCACCGAGTGATCAAGGCGTCTCAGGATCGAGTCCCAAAGGATCAAGTCGGCCGTTGTGATCAAGACTTGTATCCGGACTTACCACTTTGTAAACCGATCATTACTTAGTGGATTCCTCCGGAGTTGGAGAAGAGAGGAGTAGAAGAATTACCCCATCTTCGAACCTCTATAAAAACTTTATTGTGTCATTTACATTTCAAAGATTTAAATTTCTCGCACTTTTAATCGCTTATATCTCACGATAAATTTGCTATCCAATTGATAACTTATAAGTACTAAATCAAGCTCTAATATCTTGCTTAATCAAACTTAAGGGTGTTAAGTCTTCCAATAAAATAAAACCACAAATGAGTTAAATTGTAGCCAACAAATTTGTGAGTTACTTCATCAACAAACTCACCGAAAGTCATTGAGAGATTAACTCTTGAGTGACTAATTCGATCATTCATCAAGGACACGGCTGTGTAGAATTAACTCTGTAGATTTAAAAGGACTAAATCGAAAATTTGGTAAGGTTTATTCAACCCCCCTTCTAAACCTTACACTTACACCCCTTGGGACCTACATGATGATAATTCTACGAACACAGATGAGTAACAAATTACTGCATATATTTAAGTACTTGGTATTGTATAAATAATATAATTTCACCGCATATATATATCGTAATTTACAAATTAGATCGCGTTCCATGATACATTGAAACTTGTGTTGAAATCTGTAAACATAGGTTGTTAACACAAAAACTGTATATTTAACTATGTTGTATTGTATGGATATTATGATTTAACTGTTTGCATATAAAAATCTAGAACGTGTTCCATGAGACATTGAAGCTTCGGTTGAATTCTTTGAACATATGTTATTAACAAAAAAACTGCATATTTAGATATATTAATTGTAATGTATATATAATGTGATTTCACTGTATATATATATATATATATATATATATAGGATTTGGTTCAAATGAGACCACCCTCCCTAGGTGAGACAGTGTGGACTCATCTTACCCATTGATCTTAAACAATGAAGGGATGTGATTAATTCAGTTTTTTTTAATTATTTCCTAGTTTTTGTTGATTTTAAGGGTAAGATTGTAATTTTGTAATTCAAATTAGTGGTCCCAGTGGATTTTAAGGGCTGAAATAGACACTGCCGGATTTTGTGGCGGAATTTAAGGAACCTGTTTTCTTTTCAAATATTTTTATTTTACAGCATAGTTAGGGTTCTTCTACTGCATAATTAGACATCAAATAATGCATATTTAGTTATTTTGTTGCACTGTTTTACGAAAACAGACATAATTAAATATAACGTCTTGCATATGTAGTTATACTACACTGCATAAATAGGTTCAATATAATGTATATTTAGTTATGAAAATGGGATGTTGCTTTTGGAAATTATAAAAATGAGATGTTACATAATGTACTGCATATTTAGTTATTCCAAAATGCATAGATAGTTTCTAGATAATACATAGTTGATTTTGTTGTATAGTTTATGACATCTTGCATAGTTGGTTATATTGTACTACATATTAGTTTTTTTACGCTGCATAGATAGTTTTCAGATAATGCATATTTAGTTGAGTTTTGTTGCATATTTAGTTTTCGAACTCACTGTTCGTTATTTCTCTGTAATATTGCACCGATTTTTCGTGTTTTTCTCTATAATTTTCATGAACTGTAATTTTCGAGTTCTTCACAGTTTTCTTTATTTGCGTTAATGGAGGAATGAGAGAGAGAGAGAGAGAGAAAGAGAGAGAGAGAGAGAGAGAGAGAGAGAGAGAGAGAGAGAAAGAGAGACGTGAGATTGGGGAAAAGGAGATGTATGAGAGAGAAAGAGATTTGATTCCATTTTTATAACTAACTTGTTATGTTATTTTACCCTACTACCCTTATATTGATTAAATTAATATTTTAATATATTTTTTATCCATTAAATCATACCCATTGATTAATAGTGGGGGATGGTTGAGACTAGTCCATTGTGTCTCACCTAGAGACATGGTCTCACTTGATCCTCCCCCTATATATATATATATATATATATATATATATATATATATATCAATATTTAAAAAATTGTTGATTAGTATACAAAATTACATATTGCACTGCATATTTATATATATAGTACTGCATATATAATATAACTTCATTGTATGTATTTATAATTTGGTATATTAATCTTCACTGTATGAAAAAAATATTTAATATTTAAGAAATCTTCACTACAAAATTACGTATCTGGTTTGATCATAAAAATAATTTATGCATATTTAAATGATTTATTTAGTATCAATAATTACATTGTATACTTATGTTAAAATAAATGTATACATAATATTTGTTTGTTGTATCAAATATAAATGCTAACTGTACCAATGAACACGTAAAATGACAGCCCCCCTATTGATATTTTTTTATAATATACGATGTACACTTATATTAACATAACTGTATACATACTTTTTGTTTGTTGTATCAGGTAACAACGTTCAACCTACCGAACAAATAGAAATTTCACCTGGTCTAACAAAATATTGGATTCCTCAAGTCAAACAAGGAAAAATCCCACGGGTTGGATTGGTGTTTGACACATTGGAGAATGGAGTGCAATTCTACAGGGAGTACGGCTACTTTAGTAGATTTGACATTCGGACAAGTACGACAAGAAGGTTCAAAAACAATGAGATACAAGTACAATATATGATTTGCAACAAGGAGGGCTTCAAAAATAGTAAAAGACTGTTCGTTTGTTTTTTTTTTTTCAATTATTGGGGCAACTAGTTCATAATACTATGTATTTTTTTTTCTTGAATGAGGCCCAAGTATTTTTATTTATTTATGATGTATGATTAATTATTATATTGATTACACACCACTGCTTTAGAAATCAATCATGTCACAAAAAATGCATAAAAAGAAGTATATCTATACCATAAATTTAACTTAATCATACAATTCAAATTATGCATAAAAAGAAATATATATATATATATATATACAATAATTTTGCTACTGCTCCACAAAACTAATTATACAACAAAAATGACACAAATATACAGATAAATATTATATATATATATAATACAGTAAATTTAACTATATCATACAATTGGCAATTATGCAGCTGATTGCCATGTAAATTGATCTTACATAAATATACATCAAAACAGATTTATGTATACAATAGTCATAATATACATATACACCACATATTAAATAGTGTATAGAAAAGGAGTGTGAAAACAATACAGTATATGAAACCAATCTATACACTAAAATTGTCATAAACATACAGTGGGAATGTTTTAGACTAAAACCCATGGATCCAGAACCATGTTCTAAAAAACATGTACCTACATATACACTAATTATATTATGTGTATGCAATATTCATAACATAAATATACATATTCGAAAATAAACGATATGATATATTTGCATTAACAAAAAAAAGGATAGTGGGAGATATACAATATTTGAAAACAATTTATACACTTAAAGTATCCTAAAAAAACAGTGAAGGTGTGTTACTCTAAAACCATGAATCCATGACCATCATCTAAATTAAGAGCCCACTCAAACCCATCTCCACAACAGCAGCCTTCTGTTTATCTGTGAATGATGCAATCGCATCAACCAACAACTTCGGGGTTGACCTGGTACTTAGCATCGGGAATAGGTCCTTCCCCCCAATCCTCACCCGCCCGTTTGCCCTTTTTCCGCTTCTTAGAATCGATATTCGACTGCATACCCCCACTACTACTACCACCAATAGAGAGTACCCTTTTATGCTGACCTTTAGTCATCTCACTAACGTTGACACCTGCAAATTACAATAAAAAAACATGATACTAATTAATACATAGAAAACACACTAAATATACATTTAATAAAAAAACAACTATACAATATAATAATATCGCAAAATAACTGGCAAAACAAACACAAAACACATTCTAAATTAAAGAGATCACAGTCCGGGAAGATGGCCAAAGAACCAAACAATGCATAATTTCACACGAAAAGCCCCTGAAAAGCCTCAATATTGAACTAAATAGCAGGTTAAGCACTTTCAACTTGTAGCTATACTCATTTTATAAGCAGCAGGTTAAGCCCCTGAAAAGCCTCAATATTTTGTCTATATCTTATCAAAAACCATTTTCAATAAAACAAATAGAATACAACAAATGGACTTCGGGAGTTTGAAATAGCATTTAATGTTATAATTGCTATCATCATCCAAAGGATCATTGATGCCCCATAAGAAAAGGTCGTATCATTTTTCTGGCAGAGAAAATAGAAACCTCAAGGAAAGCACTGAAGATAATCCATACCATAACAACAGATAAAACTCAGAATAGCACAAAGTTGAGCCCAAGACTAAAATTATGTTCTAATTTCAAATCCGAGGCTCCAAGTCGATACTGCCAATTGCAATGTTGACAAATTTACTGATTTAATCTCATTCAACAAAGTGACCAAAAATCTCAAATCGCACAGGTTACGCCAACCATCAATTGTAAGCACGCAGTGAATCAAAAGCACTCCTAAAATACTATTAATACACCACAAAAGCACTAATTATACGTTTTAAAATACTTATACATACATCACAAATATTATCTCTAAAACACCCAAAAACACAGAATAATTAAGAAAAATACAAAAAATTAAGAAATACAAAGCCCTTAATGACTTCAACAAAACGGCCACAACTAGCAGAAAAAAAAATACAAAAAATCAGAAACCTCGGATTCAAAATTAGAACATAATTTCAGTCCAAAAAACCCCAAAAAAAAAACTCTATAAAGAAACTCATACTAAACAAACTAGAGAAACCCAGAAAAACTAACCAGAATAACAACAGCCAAAAAACCTTATAAAGAAACCCATTAAACCAAGCAAATCAGAAACCGATTAAGCGAAAACATCAACAAAAACCTTATAAAGAAACCCCATAAGACGAAAACCAAGCAAAATCAGAATTTTTCATACTTTAATGTATAAAATAAAACTTACCAAACACAAAATCTCTAATCTTCAGCCCACCCCTTTCGAAAATCTTGAAGGAAGCTTCTGAATTGAAGCAACTCTTTTCCCAAAAAAAAAATGCCCACTTTGCGTTAAGAATAGGGTTCTGTGGTTAAAGTTTATGATACTTAAATCGTTGGAGGAGCCGTGAATACAGCGGGAACCGAAAAGGTAAATTAAAATTTACCTTCTACACTCAAATTTAAAAGACAAATTTGCCCTTAATTGAAAATTCGAAAATAAGGTTAATTACCTATTTGACCCCCCCTAAAGATTCTGAATTAACTAAAATATAATTTAACTCATAAAAGTATTACTTTAACTCTGATATATTTTTTCCTGTAAGGTAATCATAATCTGTGACTATATTAAAAATATAATACTTTATCAAAAACAAAACTTATATTTTTACTCATAAAACTGTTACTTTAACTGAGGAAGAAAAACAGGAAAAAATAAAAAGCATCAAGTGGCTTGACCTGGTCAACAGGATCCGCGGGTCAATAGGATCTGTCTTACGGATTTAGACCCATAAAATGGTCATATATGAGTTTTTGCCAATTTCAAATACTCCAGTCAGTGGCAATCCTATGTTGTAGACGTAATGTCCTAAAAAGAACCATTTAGTATTACGCTTGGGCATTCCGAAAGGATTAATTCCTTAGAACATAATAATGTTAGGATAAAGATTAACTTTCAATAAAAATGAAAATTTTAAAATTCATTTTTAAAAAAAATATATTCGTCAAAATACGTTTATTTATATAATATATGCGCGCGCGCGCACACACACGCATATATATATATATATATATATATATATATATATATATATATATATATGGGAGGATTATATGAGACCCATGCCTTATGTAAGTACGTAGGACCAAATCTGAACCATAGATCAACAAATTTTAATGGCTAATATTAAAGATGCATAAAATATATAAAAAAACCTAATTAAATAGATATAGGGGTATATTAGTCGAAATTAAACAATCAAATCCCATAAAAGTAGGAGCAGATACCCACAATATATCAGTAACGCCCTAGTTTTCTAAATATAAGAGTAACTTAATTTAATAAGAAATCGTATTTAAAAGCGCATGATAAGACACATCTAAAAATTTAGTCGAACAAATTTTATTAATAAACTCAAACAATCCCTCACTCTTCCGCTGCGCACTCTGATTTCATAAAATATAGTCTAATTATAAAATTAGAACTAAAATAAGTGTCTTTCAAAAAAAAAATACTAACTATTAGCAGTAGCTTAAATGCATTATAAAATAAGATTTCTTAAAAATTCAAATTAAATAAAAATCATTGACTTGATATCCACCGCCTTCAATCCTCACCAGGGCTCCTCAACCTGAAAAGTGTTAATAAATATGGGGTGAGCTTTCAACTTGCTCCGTGGGGACACGTTTGTCGAGATTAAATACAATGATAGGCATAACCGTAAACATTCAACATATAATTTACTCTGTCATTTTTACTCTGACTGGCCAGTTACTTTATAGTACTGTGTGTACACCCCGAGGATACGACTGATCTCGGACCTTCTTACAGCCCCTGACTAAGTACTGCGGGTTCACCCTGAGGATACTTTTGATCCTGAAACTTCTTACAACCCAGACTAATATAGCACTACGGGTTCACCCCGAAGATACTTTTGATCCCGGACCTTCTTACTGCCCTGGCTAACACAATTTCCTTTCATATTGCACATAAACGAAAACACATATACAAAGCATTTAATAAAGACAAACAATAAGTGAATAAAATATCCCCACCTTAATATGTAGATATCTGGTGCAGCGAATGTTAACAAATACAAAAAATCCTACTCCGTGAAGTCCTTGCTTCGAATATACGAAAATAATTTAACTTGAGATATGGTTTTGGGGAAATCATGTTTAATAAGGAAAAGGAGGGAGGTAATGTAACGACCCAAATTTTCTAATAATACAGAAATTTTAACAAGCATTGCAATAAGCTTAATTAAAAGAGCACCAATTAAAAAGATAACAGACGATTAAAATTTTGCATTCGAATAAACAAAGTACTTTAATTTGAATCCCAAACATCAATCATCCAAAAATAAAATAGTAACTAAAAATCCGTTAATAAAATAAAATATTCCTAAATTGTAAAATAAATAAATTTATTGACTTTGCATCCACCGCCTCCAATCCTCGCTCGGACTCCTCAACCTGAAAAGTGTTAATGAATATGGGGTGAGCTTTCAACTCGCTCAATGGGGACACGTTTGTCAAAATTGAATACATCAATAGGCATAATCGTAAACATTCAACATGTAATTCAACTTTTAATTTAACTGGCCAGTTACTTTATAGTCTTGCGGGTTCACCCCGAGGATACATCTGATCCTAGACCTTCTTACAGCCCTGACTAAGTACTGTGGGTTCACCCCGAGGATACTTTCGATCTCGGACCTTCTTATAGCCCTAAACTAATATAACACTACGGGTTCACCCCGAGGATATTTTTGATCTCGGACCTTCTTACAGCCCCTGGCTAATATTATTTATTTTCACATTGCACATAAACAACTACACATATACGAAGAATTTAATAGCGACAAACACTAAGTGAATCGAATATCCACACCTCAAATAAATGCAGATGTCTGTGCGCAGAATGAAATAATGCAGGAAATCCTACTCCTCGTTTTCTTCGTTTTCTACAATAAATTATAAACTATAGTTAATAAACAATATAATTATAAGTATAATTAATAATAATATAGGATTATAGGATATTTATAAAAGAATTGAAGAATGAAATAAAAAATAATAATAGAAAATAAAATAAGAAAAATAATTGAAAATCCTACTGGTAGGATTTCAAATTATATATAAACTGGTTAATGGATTTGTAAAATCCTCAAAGTTAGTAGTATGATGAGTCGATAGTTGGAGTAAGTTAATATGAAAGCAATAGAACTGGATGGGTTATTTTATAATTTCTGAAAAATAAGGGTTAAAATCTAAATGTCACTTAATTCCGAAATTAAAAGGCAGCCTTCCTCCTTCACCAAGTCGTGCCTCCCCTATTCTTCTTTACCTCAAAAATTGGCAAAAATGTTTTTTAGTCCACTAAGTGGACGGCTTGAGAATTTTAGTCCACATTTTTAGAACTTTTTTGAAATTGGTCCACTAAGTGGCGAAAATTCGGACATTTAGTCCACTGACCTGCTATTGTAGGTAACAATCCTATGTGGAATTTTTTTTTTCCTTTTTGCTTTTCTTTTTGGCCTTAAAGTATGAATTGTTTTTGTTGATATGGCATATTATGTGGCATTTTGGAGGGAAATATATTATTTTCAATGTAAATTAGAAAAAAAAATTATAAGATTTATTATGAATAAAATGAAAGTAATTTACATCAAATATTTAAATTATTTATTAATTTGAAAAACGAAAAATAATTTTAAAAAATCCATGAAAAACAAAAATAATGTTAATAAAATTTAAGATATTTTAATTGGAGAAATGTATTCGAAATTATAAAATAAATATTTATTTATATCATATGTTTAAATTATAAATTATTTAATTGGATAAATAACATTTTATATTTATAATTAAAGAGTAATAATTAAATTGTTTTTTTATACAATTTTTAAAATTTAAATATTTTTATGCAGTGTTTTTGTAATTAAATAATTTTTGTACAGTTTTTTAAAATTTACATAGTTTTTATACTGTTTTTTTTTTGTAATTTAATAGTTTTTTATACAACATTTTTAAAAAATTCTTGAAAAATAAGAATAATGTTAATAAATTTTAAAATATTTTAATTGGATAAATATATTCAAAATTATAAAATAAAATATTTTAATTTTTTATGTTTAAAGAGTAATAATTAATAGGTTTTTATTTTTTCTTTTTACCACAGAATATTTTTATTTATAGTTGAATTAAATATATTTTTCTATATTTTAAGTCTAATATTTTAAAATTACTATATTAAGAAGTAATTTTAACTGATGATATAAATTTTTCTTATTTTATAATTTTGAATATATTTATCCAATTAAAATATTTAAATTTTATTAACATTATTCTTATTTTTCGTCGAATTTTTTTAAAAAGATATTTTGTGTTTTTAAACTAATAAAAATTTTAAATATATTCTGTAAATTATTTTCATTTTATTCATAATGAATATTATATTTTTACCTAATTTACATTGAAAATAATATTTTTCCCACCAAAATGCCACATCAACAAAAACAATTCATATTTTGAGGCAAGAAGAAAAGAAAAAAAGAAAAAAAATTCCACACATGATTGCAGGTCAAGATTACCTACAATAGCAGGTCACTGGACTAAATATCCAAATGTTTACCATTTAGTGGACCAATTTCAAAAATTTCTAAAAGTGTGGACTAAATCTCTCAAGTCGTTCACTTAGTGGACGAAAAAAATATTTTTGCCCTAAAAAATTCTCCAACCCATCTCTCTGCAATTCAGTCCCATCCATCAAAAATCCCTCTTTTCTATATATATTTTTTTCGACAATTTGAGAGCAACATATCCCCTTTATTTTTAGCGACATGTGATACAAACCCAAATAATCCCAAAATAACCCAGAGACAAAAAAATCCCTACACAACTTACACCACTCTCGGATGGTCAGCGACTCGGGATGGGCGGCGTGTGTAGCGACAACGGCACTGGTCCTTCCCACTTCTTCTTCTTCCTTTTTTTTTTTGAATTGCTGTTGGGAAAATTTGGGGTGACCGATTCCTTGGTTGTTGGTAATTTTTCGGCGTTAGGGTGGCGCAGACATTCGGTGGTTGGAGGTGGAAGGGGAAATTTTGTTTAGAAACTAGCTATGGCTTAATACTTTTGGGTTGGTTTTGAAGATTGGGTGTTAATTGTTTTTTGTGAAACTTATGCCTTACTTCAATAACAGACGGTTGGAAAAGAAGATGAATTTGTGGGGTAAATATATGTATTTATAGGGTGAATTTCTGGAGTTTGGGATGCCTAGGGTTTGTTAAATAATCCTATTTGACTTGGACTTTTAAAGTTGGGGGAAAGATTTTGGGCCTATAATAAATTTCAGAAATCAACATTTTAAATTGGGCCTTGATAATTATGGCTACTGGTTGTCATAAAAAAAAATAATAATAAAAGCAAATATTGAACTAATAATTAGATAACTAATAATAATAACAATAATAATAAATATAAATATACTAAAAAAACCAGATATACATCCTATCCCCCTTAACAAAATTTCGTCCTCGAAATTCGATAACTCACCAAAAATTAAGAAGTCGGGGTACTTGGTATGTATCTCTTCTTCACGCTCCCACGTGGCTTCATTTCTCCCATGACGTCTCCATTGCACTTTAATCAAGCTTATGTCTTTATTCCTCACCTTATGAACTTTTCGCTCCAAAATGACTTCAGGTGCTTCTTCGTAGGATAAGTCATCGTTAATATGCAGATCTTCGTAGTTGACAATATGACTAGCATCATGAACATACTTTCTCAACATCGATATATGGAAAACATCATGTACGCCTGACAGACGCGGCGGCAATGCGAGCTGATAAGCTAGATCTCCGACTCTTTTCAATATTTTGAACGGTCCTATGTATCTTGGCTTTAGCTTTCCTTTATCACCAAATCTTATCACTCCCCTTACCGGTGCTACCTTGAGAAACACATTGTTTCCCACCTCGAACTGTAAGTCTTTCCTTCGACGATCAACATATGATTTCTGTCTATCTTGTGCCACTCTGATTCGATCTTGGATTTTTGCTATCTTTTCCACTGTTTGTTGAACCAATTCCGGCCCCAATATCTTCTTTTCTCCGACCTCGCTCCAGTACAATGGAGATCTACACTTTCTCCCGTACAATGCCTCGTAAGACGCCATCCCAATAGTCGTTTGGTAACTGTTATTATAAGCAAACTCCACCAGCGACAGTAATGATTCCCAATTTCGTCCTATATCAAGCACACATGCTCTCAACATGTCTTCCAATATCTGTATCTTCCTCTCAGACTGTCCATCTGTCTGCGGGTGGTAAGCCGTACTAAACTTCAATTTTGTTCCCAAAGCAGTCTGTAAACTTCCCCAAAACTTAGAAGTAAATCTTGTATCTCTGTCCGACACGATGGATACTGGAACGCCATGTAATTTCACTATCTCTTGGATATATAGTTGTGCATACTGCTCCATACTGAACGTCATTTTAACCGGCAGGAAGTGAGCTGACTTCGTCAATCGATCTACTACGACCCATACCGCTTTATTTCCTTTTGCTGATCGTGGTAGTCCTACCACAAAATCCATCATTATGTGCTCCCATTTTCATTTTGGGATTTCAAGAGGTTTGAGCAAACCAGACGGTCGTTGATGCTCGGCTTTGACTTGCTGCCATATCAGATATTTCTCCACAAAAGATCCAATATCTCTCTTCATACTTCGCCACCAAAAGGCTTCTCTTAGATCTCGGTACATCTTTGTACCTCCTAGGTGGGCCGTGTATGGCGTACAATGAGCTTCTTCAAGTATCTCTTTCCTAAGTTCTTCCTCCTTAGGAACACACAATCTCCCTTCATACGTCAAAACACCATCATCCGCTATGACAAATCCTTTTATATTTCCTTCTCAAACTCGTCCCTTCATCTTGTTCAAAAACTGATCTCGACCTTGTGCTTCTTTGATCCTTTCTCTCAAAGTGGGTTGAGCTACCAAAGATGCCAATACCGCCTTTGTACTTGTCGGTGGAGTTATGACTTCAATCTTCAGGCTCGCAAACTCTCGTATTAATTGCTCTTGTTGCGTGAGCAAACTAGACAACTCACCCTTGGTCTTATGGCTCAAGGCATCAGCTACTACATAAGCTTTTCCTGGATGATAGTTGATGGTGCAATCATAGTCCTTAACCAATTCTAACCATCTCCTCTGCCTCATATTTAACTCCTTCTGAGTAAATAGATATTTCAAACTCTTATGATCGGTGAATATCTCACATCTCCCACCATACAGATAATGTCTCCAAATCTTCAGTGCATGGACTACTGCAGCTAACTCCAAATCATGACTCGGGTAGTTCAGTTTGTGTGGCTTTAATTGTCTTGAGGCATAGGCAACCACCTTTCCGTGCTGCATCAATACGCATCCCAAACCTTGTTTTGATGTGTCACTGTAAATCACAAAGTCTGTTGTTTGGTCAGGAATCGTCAATACCGGTGCAGAAGTTAGTTTTCATTTCAACTCTTGGAAGCTCTCCTCGCATTTCTCGGTCCACAAAAATTTCTCTCCCTTTCTGGTAAGTCGAGTCATGGGCGCAACTATTTTCGAAAATCCTTCTATAAATCTGCGATAGTACCCTGCCAATCCCAAGAAACTGCAAACCTCACTCGCATTCGTAGGTGTCTTCCATTCATTAACTGCCTCAACCTTTAATGGATCTACTTCAATTCTGTTTGCAGTGATTACATGACCAAGAAATCCAACTCTGTCTATCCAGAATTCACATTTCTTGAACTTCGCGTATAACTTCTCCTTGCGGAGTGTCTCAAGCACTATTCTCAAGTGTTCCTCGTGTTGTTTCTTATCCCTTGAATACACGAGTATGTCGTCTATAAAGACTATGACGAATTGGTCCAAAAATGGATGGAACACTCTATTCATCAAGTCCATGAACATTGCTGGCGCGTTACTCAACCCAAACGGCATCACTACAAACTCATAGTGTCCATATCGAGTCATGAATGTTGTCTTTGAGATATCACTCTCCTTAATCTTCAATTGGTGATACCCGGATCTCAAATCAATCTTGGAAAAGGTACTGGCACCCCTTAATTGATCAAACAAGTCTTCGATTCTTGGCAGTGGATACTTGTTCTTCACCGTGAGTCGATTAAGTTCTCTATAATCAATACACATCCTTAGTGACCCATCCTTCTTCTTAACAAATAGGACTGGTGCTCCCCATGGTGATACACTAGGCCCGATAAATCCCAAGTCCAATAATTTTTGTATCTGCGCCTTTAGTTCTTGTAACTCCTTTGGTGCCATCTTGTAGGGTGCCTTAGATATCGGTGATGCTCCAGGTACCAAGTCTATTGAGAATTTGACTTGACGGTCAGGCGAAACTCCAAGCAAGTCCTCTGGGAATACGTCTAAAAATTCTCGAACAATTGGTACGTCTGTAGGTGATAGGTCCGTCGTTGGAGCTTCGACTAGACTTACTAAATACCCCTGACAATTCTCTTTCGCCAACATCTTTCGTGCCGTCATCACTGATATAACTCGCGGTACAGACTTAGAGTTAACTCCGTAGAATATAATTTCCTCATCTCCAGGTACTTTGAGTGTTATCTCATTCTCTTGGCACTTAATGCTCGCCTGATACTTACTAAGCCAATTCATGCCTAGAATTACGTCAAAATCCTTCATCTCAATTATGTATACGTCATCTTCTAGATGTTTCCCCCCAATGTTCACGTCTATATCATTGTCCATTACGTCAGTAATTATTGTCTTTCCAGATGGAAAACTAATCTCTAGGGGTACATCTATTCTAGCATCCTTATGTCCAGTTATATCATGAAACTTAGCAGATATAAATGAGTGTGTGGCACCAGTATCGAAAAGTACAAGTGCAGGTATTCCAGATATTGTTAACATACCTGACATCGTACCGGGGTTCTGATCTGCCTCTTCCTGTGTCATAGCGTACATTCGAGCGGTGCCTCCTTGTCCCCTTCTGTCTTCCCTGTTTTTCAGTAGTGGGCAATTAGGAGCATCATGGCCCCGTTTCTTACACATAAAATACCTTCCTTGCCCAGCTAAACATTCCCCGTAGTGATTCATGTTGCATTTTGGGCAGGTCGGCTTATTGTTTGGTGCACTCGGACGAGAATTTCCATCGGTTTTTATTTATTTATTCTGATTCTCCATTTTACTCGGCTTTGTCCCATCAAACTTTCTCTTTTCAGACACAACGACTGGTTTTTGATCATCATCATCCCTAGCTAGTCCTGCTTCAACTTCATGAGCCCGTCTAACCATCATAGAATATTCTAAGTCCCCCTGTGCAGATAGAATTCCAGACAACTGTGACCTCAATCCCCTTCTGAATCTTAACGCCTTCTTTAGGTCGGTGTTAAGCAGATGTGGTGCAAACCGACATAATTTATTAAACTCCCTTTCGTATTCAGTTACAGTCAATCCCCTTTGCTTGAAGTTCAGAAATTCTGTTTCCGTCTTGTCACAGTAGGATCTAGGGAAATACTTCTCCATCACCACTTCCTTGAATTCATTCCAAGATAAAGCATTACGTTCTTCTTCCTCCCAATTTCTCCAAAACCTTCCCACCAATGATCGCATCATCGATTAGTTGAAAAAATTTGCACAAGCCACTCGTTGTTCATCCGTGCAAGCTATAAGTCTGAAAATCCTTTCCAGGGCTCGCAACCATTCTTCAACTGCTGTTGGGCCATCACGTTCGTTAATGGTGGGTGCACGGTAATGGCAAAATTGTTCCACCACTCTAGTAATGTGATTGTGATTGTTCCCATTGTTGTTCTGTACGACATTGAGAATCTCCGAGAACAAGTTTCCCGACGTAGGTTGGTTTCCAGTGTTAGCTGGGTTTCCTTTATTTTCTTGGTTCCCAACATTGTTCTGGTTAAAGGTTCAGGGGCGTAGAGGCACTCGTGGAGGATTTCGCGGAGCCATAGTCCTACAATAATACGCAATACGTTCTTAGTACCCATCTTAAGTTATTATCGCATAGTAGTCGAAATAAAATAAAAAGGTCATTATATATATTAGTACTATTAAATCAATATAATTTATTATGAGTCTCTATTTCTTTTTTTACGCGAGGAGCCTAGAGTTCGTTCTTCTAATATAACAAGTACACATGCAATGAGGGGTATGAAATAAAAGCAATAAGACATAATGACATGAATAATATGTGCTGCATAATATTGTGACATAGCATAACATGAATAAATTGAGTAATGACATAATAAATTTGCATACCTTAATTGAAAATTCGAAAATAAGGTTAATTACCTATTTGACCCCCCTAAAGATTCTGAATTAACTAATTGCCTAAAATAAGGGAATAAATCTGGCCCATCCAAAAACAAATCCAACGGTTATAATAAATCTCCATCGTCTCATATAAGGGTTGGTGTCCCATTTGAACCAAATCCCATAAATATATATATTTATTATAATATATTCATAATTTGTGATTATATTAAAAAATATGTTACTTTATCTCAAATAACAAATACTTTTACTTATAAAAGTATTATTTTAACTCTATCATATTTTTATTCATCTTCTTTGTATTGAATTCATAATATGTGGTATTTCAAAAAACAGATACTTTTACTCTTAAAACATGATACTTTGTCTCAAAAAATATATACTTTAACTCATAATGGTGTTACTTTAACTCTGATATATTTTTCCCTGTAAGATAATCATAATCTGTGACTATATTAAAAATATAATACTTTATCAAAAAAAAACTGATACTTTAACTGAGGAAGAAAAACAGGAAAAAAGAAAAAGGATCAAGTGGCTTGAACTGGTCAACAGGATCCGCGGGTCAATATGATCTGTCTTACGGATTTAGAACCGTAAAATGGTCATATATGAGTTTTTGCCAATTTCAAATACTCCAGTCAGTGGCAATCCTATGTTGTAGACGCAATGTCCTAAAAAGAACCATTTAGTATTGCGCTTGGGCATTCCAAAAGGATTAATTCGTTAGAACATAATAATGTTAGAATAGAGATTAACTTTCAATAAAAATGAAAAATTGAAAATTCATTTTAAAATAAATATATCCGTCAAAATACGTTTATTTATATGATATATGCGCGCGCACACACACACATGCACATATATATATATATATATATATATTCAAAATACGTTTATTTATATGATATATGCGCGCGCACACACACACATGCACACACATATATATATATATATATATATATATATATATATATATATAGGGGGAGGGTTATATGAGACCCATGCCTTATGTAAGTACGTAGGACCAAATCTGAACCATTGATCAACAAAGTTTAATGGCTAATATTAAAGATGCATAAAATATATAAAAAGCCTAATTAAATAGATATAGGGGTATATTAGTCGAAGTCAAACAATCAAATCCCATAAAAATAGGAGCAGTTACCACAATATATCTGTAACGCCCCAGTTTTCTAAATATAAGAGTAACTTAATTTAATAAGAAATCGTATTTAAAAGCGCATGATAAGACACATCTAAAAATTTAGTCGAACAAATTTTATTAATAAACTCAAACAATCCCTCACTCTTCCGCTGCGCACTCTGATTTCATAAAATATAGTCTAATTAAAAAATTAGAACTAAAATAAGTGTCTTTCAAAAAAAAAAAATACTAACTATTAGCAGTAGCTTAAATGCATTAATAAAATAAGATTTCTTAAAAATTCAAATTAAATAAAAATCATTGACTTGACATCCACCGCCTTCAATCCTCACCAGGGCTCCTCAACCTGAAAAGTGTTAATAAATATGGGGTGAGCTTTCAACTTACTCTGTGGGGACACGTTTTTCAAGATTAAATACAATGATAGGTATAACCGTAAACATTCAACATGTAATTTACTCTGTCATTTTTACTCTGAATGGCTAGTTACTTTATAGTACTGCGGGTACACCCCGAGGATACGACTGATCCCGGACCTTCTTACAGCCCCTGACTAAGTACTGCGGGTTCACCCTGAGGATACTTTTGATCCTGGACCTTCTTACAACCCCAGACTAATATAGCACTCAAGGTTCACCCCGAGGATACTTTTGATCCCGGACCTTCTTACGGCCCCTGGCTAACACGATTTCCTTTCATATTGCACATAAACGAAAACACATATACGAAGCATTTAATAATGATAAACAATAAGTGAATAAAATATCCCCACCTTAATATGTAGATATCTGGTGCAGCGAATGTTAACAAATACAAAAAATCCTACTCCGTGAAGTCATTGCTTCGAATATACGAATATAATTTAACTTGAGATATGGTTTTGGGGAAATCATGTTTAATAAGGAAAAGGAGGGAGGTAATATAACGACCCAAATTTTCTAATAATACAAAAATTTTAACAAGCATTGCAATAAGCTTAATTAAAAGAGCACCAATTAAAAAGATAACAGACGATTAAAATTTTGCATTCGAATAAACAAAGTACTTTAATTTGAATCCCAAACATCAGTCATCCAAAAATAAAATAGTAACTAAAAATCCGTTATTAAAATAAAATATTCCTAAAATTGTAAAATAAATAAATTTATTGACTTTGCATCCACCGCCTCCAATCCTCGCTCGGACTCCTCAACCTGAAAAGTGTTAATGAATATGGGGTGAGCTTTCAACTCGCTCAATGGGGTCACGTTTGTCAAAATTAAATACATCAATAGGCATAATCGTAAACATTCAACATGTAATTTAACTTTTACTTTGACTAGCCAATTACTTTATAGTCTTGTGGGTTCACCCCGAGGATACATCTGATCCTGGATCTTCTTACAGCCCCTGACTAAGTACTGCGGGTTCACCCCGAGGATACATTTAATCCCGAATCTTCTTACAGCCCCAGACTAATATAACACTACGGGTTCACCCCGAGGATACTTTTGATCCCGGACCTTCTTACAGCCCCTGGCTAACATGATTTATTTTCACATTGCACATAAACAACTACACATATACGAAGTATTTAATAGCGACAAACACTAAGTGAATAGAATATCCCCATCTCAAATAAATGCAGATGTCTGTGCGGAGAATGAAATAATGCAGGAAATCCTACTCATCGTTTTCTTCGTTTTCTACAATAAATTATAAAATATAGTTAATAAACAATATAATTATAAGTGTAATTAATAATAATATAGGATTATATATAAACTGGTTAATGGATTTATAAAATCCTCAAAGTTGGTAGGATGATGAGTCGACAGTTGGAGTAAGTTAATATAAAAGAAATAGAACTGGAGGGGTTCTTTTGTAATTTCTGAAAATAAGGGTTAAAATCTAAATTTCACTTAAATCCGAAATGAAAAGGCAGCCTTCCTCCTTCACCAAGTCGTGCCTCCCCTATTCTTCTTTACCTCAAAATTCTCCAACCCATCAAAAATCCCTCTTTTCTATATATATATATATATATATATATATATATATATATATATATATATATATATATATATATATTTCTTCGACAATTTGAGAGCAACATATCCTTTTTTTTTAGCGACATGTGATGCAAACTCAAATAATCCCAAAATAACCCATTGACAAAAAAATCCCTACACAGCTTACACCACTCTCGGATGGACAACGACTCGGGATGGGCGGCGCGTGTAGCGACAACGGCACTGGTCCTTCCCACTTCTTCTTCTTCCTCTTTTTTTTTTTTGAATTGCTGTTGGGAAAATTCGGGGTGACCGATTCCTTGGTTGTTGGTATTTTTCGGCGTCGGGGTGGTGCGGACAGTCGGTGGTTGGAGGTGGAAGGGGAAATTTTGTTTAGAAACTAGCTATGGCTTAATACTTTTGGGTTGGTTTTGAAGATTGGGTGTAAATTCTTTTTTGAAACTTATGCCTTACTTCAATAACGGATGGAAAAGAAGATGAATTTGTGGGGTAAATATATGTATTTATAGGGTGAGTTTCTGGAGTTTGGGATTCTTAGGGTTTGTTAAATAATCCTATTTGACTTGGACTTTTAAAGTTGGGGGAAAGATTTTGGGCCTATAATAAATTTCAGAAATCAACATTTTAAATTGGGCTTGGATAATTATGGCTACTGGTTGTTATAAAAAAAATAATAATAATAAAAGCAAATATTGAACTAATAATTAGATAAATAATAATAATAATAATAATAATAATAATAATAATAAATATAAATATAAATATAAATATACTTAAAAAAAAATCGGATATTACAGGTAACGAGAATAAAAAGTAAGATCAAAATCCCCAAATAGTATAGTCAAGAGGTTGTTTGTGAGATTAAGAACTGAAAGTGGTAAATTTATCAAAAGAAGAAAATAGGAGTTTAGGGTGCGATTGGATATACTTTCATTTTAAAAATTTTCATTTTGCTAAAAAATAGTAGTGAAAAAAAATTTTGGGAGAAAAAAGATGAATTTTGAGAGTGTGATTGGATGTGAAATGAAAAAGTAATGATGAAAGTTGATTTGATGTGAAAATAATAAAATAATGATTGAATGTGATTGATAATTAGAAATGTGTGAGTGAATGAATAGTGAAATTTGTGAGATAATGTGTAATAATGATTAGTTTTTTGTGAAAAAATGTGTAGATGTGATTGATGAAAGAAAAAATGAGAAAAAGTGAAAGTGAGAGAATAGTATATTTTCTGAAAGTTTTCATAAACAATCGCATTTTTTGTCAAAAACAATTTTCCTGTGGTGCGAAAATGGATTCTCGCTCACATCCAATCGCATCCTTAGTCCTCCAAATTAAAAGCCAAGTTGAATTCCTCTAATTCCCAAACCAATAAAACAAAATTACAGCCCACTTTCTTCTCCAAAAAAAATCCCATCGCCTCTATCTCACTCTCTCTTCTTTCTTTCCTTTTTTTTTCCTTTTCTAAACTGATGTTTGTACAGGCTCTTTGGTTTGTACGAAAGATTGAAAATTTTATACTTAGTAAATCTTAACTTGGACTTAATAAAAGTTAATAAAAAGTCGGTAGGAAAGGCGGGTATTTATAGGATAATTTTTGGTGTTTGATGATAAGTAGGAACTGATTAATGATAAAGATGAAAATCAGATATTTACTCATCTATAGGAGTTGAAGTCTATCACTAGTTGGGTTTAAAAATTTGGACTGTAAAAGGATAATGACTTAATTGTAAATATTAATATCTGATAAATAAAATAATTAAGATAATTTTAATATAGATAACAATAATTAATAAATACCTTTAAAAATACGTTATATTATATACTACCCCCTTTAACAAAATTTCGTCCTCAAAATTCGTTATCTTACCAACGTTCATAGAAAACAAAAGTGTCATGATATTTCATGAATAAAATAAATAGCATGACATAATAAATTGCATAACTTGAGAAATCCGTCGAGCTATGGCGGAGGTGGATGTCACAAGACTATTTTCTTTTTATAATTTAAATATTAAAAAAATATTTTTTTAACAAGTCTACAAAATCGTAGACTGCTCCGATACCACTTGTAACGCTCCAGTTTTCGAAATATAAGAGTAACTTAATTTAATAAGAAATTATATTTAAAAGCACATGATAAGACACATCTTAAAATATAGTCGAACAAATTTTATTAATAAACTCAAATAATCCCTCACTTTTCCGCTGCGCACTCTAATTTCATAAAATATAGTCTAATTATAAAATTAGAACTAAAATATGTGTCTTTCAAAAAAAAATACTAACTATTAGCAGTAGCTTAAATGCATTAATAGAATAAGATTTCTTAAAAATTCAAATTAAATAAAAATCATTAACTTGACATCCACCGCCTTCAATCCTCACCAGAGCTCCTCAACCTGAAAAATGTTAATAAATATGGGGTGAGCTTTCAACTTGCTCCGTGGGGACACGTTTGTCAGGATAAAATACAATGATAAGCATAACCGTAAACATTCAACATGTAATTTACTCTGGCATTTTTACTCCGACCGCCGATTACTTTATAGTCTCATGGGTACACCCCGAGGATATGACCGATCCGGACCTTCTTACGACCCGACTAAATCTGGGTTCACCCCGATGATACTTTTGATCTCGGACCTTCTTACAGCCCCAGACTAATATAGGACTGCGGGTTTACCCCGCGGATACTTTTGATCCCGGACCTTCTTACGGCCCCTGGCTAACACGATTTCCTTTCATATTTCCCATTAAACGAAAACACATATACGAAACATTTAATAAAGAAACAATAAGTGAATAGAATATCCCCATCATAATATGTAGATATCTGGTGCAGCGAATGTTAACAAATACAGGAAATCCTACTCCTTGAAGTCCTTGCTTCGAACATACGAAAATAATTTTACGTAAGATATGGTTTTGGGGAAATAATGTTTAATAAGAAAAAGGAGGAAGGTAATGAGAATAAAAAGTAAGATCAAAATCCCCAAATAGTATAGTCAAGAGGTTGTTTGTGAGATTAAGAACTGAAAGTGGTAAATTTATCAAAAGAAGAAAATAGGAGTTTAATCCTCCAAATTAAAAGCCAAGTTGAATTCCTCTAATCCCCAAACCAATAAAACAAAATTACAGCCCACTTTCTTCTCCAAAAAAAAATCCCATCGTCTCTATCTCACTCTCTCTTCTTTCTTTCCTTTTTTTTCTTTTTCTTTTTCTAAACTGATGTTTGTACAGGCTCTTTGGTTTTGCACGAAAGATTGAAATTTGAAATACTTAGTAAATCTTAACTTGGACTTAATAAAAGCTAATAAAAAGTCGGAAGGAAAGGCGGGTATTTATAGGATAATTTTTGGTGTTTGATGATAAGTAGGACTGATTAATGATAAAGATGAAAATCAGATATTTACTCATCTATTAGGAGTTGAAGTCTATCTCTAGTTGGGATTAAAAATTTGGACTGTAAAAGGATAATGACTGAATTGGAAATATTAATATATGATAAATAAAACAATTAAGATAGTTTTAATATAGATAACAATAATAAATACCTTTAACAATACGGGATATTACAATATCTTACCATCCAAAACAAAATCAAAATCACGAATAAATTGGCTCAATTAAAGTCTTCTTCTTCACCAAGACGTCTGCTACCTCTGTAAATCGTTCCATTAAAATCTGGGAAAAAAAAACGCTTGCTACCTTGATAAATCGTTCCTTATATATAAAGTGTTGCTTAATTGTTACAATAAAGGTGCTTATGAACATGAACATGTTGCTTATTTATTGATTCTAATTTGCATTCTTATAGTAAAATTGTCTGCTGAAGAAACTGTCATTCTATGCAAAAAAAAATGCTTACATAACAGACTTATATTGCTTGTCCATCGAGTATATGTTGCATATGCACGACAAAATGTCAAATGGTGTCTCTTAGTGTTTACGAAGAAATAATTTGCTAACTATCTACATATTTTTTGCTTTTCTATTGAATATATGTAGCATATTCACTATCAATTAAATTCATTTCACGAGTTTCGCATTTTTAAGACTAATCATTTGCTTAGGTATATATAAAGGGTTGCTTAACTGTTCTTATAAAGTTGTTTATGAACATGAATATTGTTGCTTATTTATTGACTCTATGTTCTATGCTTGACTACAAAATAGATGTTTAAATTATATCCTGAATCCTGATATATTTTAGTAATAATACATTAGAAATGGCGGATTAATAATATGTCTGAGCAACGGACGGAGTGTACAAACAATTTCTGAAGCCCAATAGGAATTTAAATTTCGGACACAAAAAATTCATCATAAACTATGTCAAAACAAACATTGCGCCATCAAAAAGTTATCGCTTGTATAAATAACATTGCATTTGTTATACCATAATATTGCTTATATAGCATTTACATCCTGCTTAACAACTCTAAAAATTAAACCAAACTCAACCACAAATTTAAAAATCCAAAACAACATATAATGTTCAACCATTTGTTCAAAATAAAAAAACACCAACATCATTTTGCTATAATCCTATGTTGTTCCAGCAAACTTCTTTGCCTCTCCCAGATTCAATTTCCTCTGCTCATTCATATCATCCAAACAAATAGCAACGACATATATCCTGCACATCATCAATATTTGCGCCTCATTGTTTTTCTCCAGCCCACCCTCTCAATTTCTGATACCTACTCCCACATATGTCTCCATTTGACACATAGTGAAAATGGCTGCTTCTTGGACTTTGCAAAATTGCGCATCCATTGTTACCTCTTTCGGTGCATTTTCAAGTAGCGGAATTATATCAACAACATCTGTACCGAGACATGATAACTTTTGCAAGACTCTGGATGCATACTCCTGGTAAAAATATTGGCAAAAAATATTAAATACACAACAAAATCCATAACTGTATAAGCATACAAATATATAAACTAATCAATCTACACAAAACCACGACAAAAAAATCTAAAAAACAACCGATTTATGCTATGAATGCATCATTTTATATCAACATAAGCAGAATATTTGGTCTTAATAAGCAATATATTTGTACCAAGTATTTTTTGTCTTTATAAGCAATATTTACTACACACATAAGTAAGTTGTACTAGCAGCATAAGCAACTCATATACATCTACCCATACGATCATCTAACAAAAAATCACAGTTGCAACAAAATAAGCAACATTCTCTGTCTACGTAAGCAAGATATTCCTGCTTAATAAGCAAATATTTAACAGTAAAAAATAAACGAATCTCTGCAACGTACAAGCAATATTTTCTGTCTGTGATAGCAGTACATATAACCTTAATAAGTAACATTTAACATTAAAAAAATATACAGATCTCAAAAACTATTCTTCTCATAAACCCCCAAACACAGGCACTAAGAAAAAAACCCATCTTATTCAAGAAGAACAACTATTAACATTAATTAATAATAAAAAAACCAAACCTTCTACAGAGCAACAATGATTAAATAAAAAATATATTTCTCATAAAACTAGCACAAAAAAAATACGCGAAAAATCTCTACAGTAACTAAGAGATTTTTCTCCTCAGAAAAAAAAATTTAAACAACTAACAAATTTTTCTCTCCAGAAAAAAAAACCTTCCAAAAAACGAGCACAAAAATTGCAAAAACAAAAAAAACCATAAACCCAACCAAGCATAAGAAAAATATAAAGCATAAACAGAAAACAAACCATACATAAGCATAATTAACAACAATAGTGGAAAAATTAGTAAGCAAACCCCCAGGCTTAAAGAAAACATAACAATAATATATTTTACCCCCTGTTACATCGGAAACAATTTACCCAATCCCCAAGCTAAATCAACAACATAGCAAAAAATATTTATTACAAAATCAGAAATTTATACATGATCATATGCTTGTGCAAAGGAATTAACCCAAAAATTCTCAAAAAAAAAAAATTCAGAAAATGAAAGGAAAAAAATACCTTGTTCCACAGACGATTTGGCCATCGACTCGGCTAAAAAGATGAGTACAGTCGACTTGAATATGTTGTGCCGCCTCGAATAATTGTCGTTGAGTTGGTGTCGCCTCGAAGAAAAGCTGTCGGGGAGATGATTAGAGGATTCTTTCGCGAGAGATAGATGGAGAGTTCTTGGACATAGAGAGAGAGTGTTTCGATGATAGAGAAGAATAGTTAGATTTGTTTCAGTTTTACAATATTCAAAAGAGAAGATATGGAAGTGAGATATCACAATAAAAACCGATCCCTTGATTCTAGTAATTTGAAAAGCCACTACCAAAAATAACTCCCCCCTAATAACTTATATAAAGTTAGATTTACCAAAAAGTCATTTTCTCCAATAAATTAACCATTAAAAAAAAACAAAAACTGATTAATCTAGACCGTTTAAAAAATAACTCAACGCTCCAGATTTGGTCTCACATACTCACATAACTTATCTGGACTCACCTGATCCAAATACAATATATATATATATATATAAATATGATCAAATGAGACCACATCATTAGAGTGAAACATTGTGGATTAATCATGTCCACAAATTTCAAATTTTAGATGGTTGAGATTTACCCAATTTTATTGGCCTTTTTTATTTTTTTAAATCAATAAAGGGTAAAATGATAATTTTATTATTAGCAATTTCATTCCCATTTGGTAACTGCTCCAGATCGATTCATGTCCCCCCCACCCAAATCGCGCGTCAGTTCTATTTAGTCATCTTCTTCATCTCTAAACAAAGCAGCGCAGTAGGGCTCCATGGCCGCTTTGCTGCTTTAGTTTTCCAATCAACATCGAGAGGTTTTGCGATTTGCGAGAGGTTTTTAATATGTTTGCTGCTTTAGTTATGGTAATTTTCCCTTCGAGTTCTTTTTTCCCCTTTTCTTTGTTTCTTTTATTTATCTTAAATTTTAAATGGAAATTTCTTCGGTTTTAAGAAATGGGAATCGATATTTTATTACGTGTTGTTGTGTTCTAAGGAGACTGCGATTGTGAATTGAAATCTTTATCTAGGGTTTAGTTAGTGTCTTTCATTTATTTTTCCGTGATGGTGGTTAAGCTTTTGTTAATGGAGGTTCTAGGTTTTTTCTAGTTGAAGAAGACGGAGTATATGTTTGGTGTATACTTATATTTTAGTATAGGATATTGTACACTTATATATTTTTCGATGTATACTTATATGTATTTTGATGTATAAATAGTTAAACTTTGATGTATGTATTTATGTTGTTGAATATTTATGTGAAGTGTTTGATCAAGCCTTAACGAATTTGAATATTGCATAAAAATGTCGAAAATCACAATATTACAATGGGAAGATGTAGTTTTTGCTCCTCTGCGTTTATACCTTGTCCTCGTAGTTATTTTTATCAAACACAATTTTTAAAATTGAATAGAAATAGCTAATTTTTACAAACATTTAAAATATATTCCGTGAGAGTATGTTTACTTTCATACAAAGGATATTTGTATTCTGGTCGTCAAAAATATTGTCCATTCGAAAATAAAATCACATACTTTTTTTTTTAAATACACTAATACTCTTCCATGAAGGAGTTCAAATCGAAACTTGTGTCGATGAAAATTGATTTTCAATGCTTATTCCTTCTCATTATAAAAATCCTAGTTCCACAATAGACAAAGCATAAAAACTCTACATAATTAAGTACAAAAATTCAACTTCGCATTAGTAAACCTGGAAAAGAAAAAGTGCTAAAATTGAAACGAAGTAAAAGCAAAGCCAACCAATGGAGAGAAGCAATTTCACGACAAGTATATTTCTACTAGAGTACTTTCCCACGTCTCAATCCGACAAATTTATAAGCACGTTGTATGCATCCACATGTACGGCGTACTACATGAAACACGGTCCTGAAAACGACAGATCAGATTTTTCCCTCAGATAATCTCCCAATCTGAGTCAGAGACATCTTCATCATCCAAACTCTCACATTCCTTGGTTACTTGATTTGTTCGTGCATCAATACTACATGAATGTTTCGTTGCAAGCTTGTTGTCCAAAAGAAGGAACTTATCAATTTCCTGCTGTTAGCAAAACATACCTCTCAGCATTAAAATCCTAATCTTGTGAAACAACTTTAACATTTAATAAGATTAGACCACATCTCCTCAAACATGATTGAGATTTCTTATTCCACTGTACTGGGTGAATGACGATGATATTATAATTATACACGTGTCATTTATCCAATACAATAGAATAAAAAAGTTTAGACTCCCTCAAACAAGCATCAAAGAAAAGAGGGCTAAATTGTGATTTTGTCTTGTAACTATAAGAGGGGTCTTAACATTCGTCCCATAAAAATCACATTTTGACCGTGAATTTTTTTCACTAAAAATTGAATATTTTGCCGGAAAATGTCACATGACTAACACATGAACGCCAATATATTTTTGCTAACTTTGTAATTTTCAGGCTCAACTAATGGATTTTTATTTATTTGCAGGATTTTATTGCAAAATGTGATTTTGATGAAACTCCTATAATTAAAGAACAAAATTTACAATATTACCATGAAAGAGCTTAAAAGCACCTGATAAGAAAGTTGTTCTTCTCCAGTGTCAGAATCTGAACAAAATTCACTATTGTCCAACAAAAATCATGCTGTTGCCAAGAATCTGCCATCCGCTAAGACGAGTGGCTCCCCCACCTAATTCTTTAACATAACATTCACAAGTCTCTCCACATTTTTATAAATATGAAACTGAAAAACTAAAATCAAACTCGAGATTGATGAATTTTTACACAGCCTAGACATTAGTGACAAAGTAGGAGATTCTAAACTTCCTCGGAAAATTTTTGTAAAAGAGACAACGTAAATCGGAGATTTCAAAATTGATCCTCACATCTCCATGTCTTATGAGCGAGTTGTTCTGTGCTTGAATATGATTTTAATTTCTAACTTGCAGTTTTGTCACATTTTAGTTCATTAAACTGCCAAAAACTCCAACTTTTAAATTTGAACTAAAAATAACGTGTTTTTCAGGAGAGAATTAATTATCTGAAGCCAAGTCTAAGAATCTAATGTGAGAAATCAATAGTCACACAATGTACAGAAAAGATAGAAAAAACAAATTGAATCTCTTTTAACAAATTCCCTCCCGAACAATCAAAGCAAATGTAGAACATGCAAAATGAAAGCAATAGTAATAGTAAAACTATAAAAGAATAGAGGATAAAGCAGATTATTAAGTTACCTGAAGTTGAAAGGGACTCAACAAACTCAAGTTTTAGAAGTTCATTTGGAGCCTCATATCCAGAAATGATATTATCTGACAAAAATATAGTCATCGCTCAATAGCAACATATATTAAACAAATATTAGCGTTTCTCATGAAATAACAAATCCAAGTGGTCTCAAGATAAGAAAGAAGAGTAAGTAAAAACACAAGATAATTAGAAGATGTTTGATAAGCTTATATGAAGCATCTTTAATGTATACAACATATAAGACGACTCAACTTATTTTCAAAAAAAGATTTTAAAATGTCTGAATAAATTAATATCGTGAATCTTATAAAAAGCTAATAATGACAATTTTAAAATTATTATTAGAAAACAAGAGACATCTTTCTTGGAAGCCTGTAAGTTCTTTCTATAACTTTGGCCAAAAATATAAAAAAATATTTTACAGATCAATGTAGAAGAGGCGGCAACTTCATTTTCTGGTAAATTAACTTCCTGAACCTCAGTAGAAACTTCATCTTCCGAAAAGTCACTATTTTCATATGTTTTCTCGGAATAGTAAGCCTCTGAAGATCGAACAGATGCTGACAAATCAGAACAAGCATCACTTTCAGCTTCCTCTTCACTAAAAATATCGTCCACCTCATCTAATCTAGAACAACTATCTAACAATTGAATATATGATCCAACCGATGCTAACGGATCGGAACAAGCATCACTTTCAACTTCTTCTTCACTAAAAATATCGTCGACCTCATCTAATCCGGACCAAAGTCGCTCGCTGAGATGATGTTCGTAGAAATCACCCATCGACATTTTAATATCATATTTATCATATTTTTCTTTGGATGAAGAAAAATTTATATGTATCTCACCGGTAGGTGTGGCATACAATACAGGAGACGGTTTTGATATCGCTTCATGTTCATCATTAGTATTAATATTTGATGTATTATTAGGCAAACCATCACTTTCTTCCTGTTTCGGAGAAGTCGGATGATTTTTCTCCTCAGAACCAAACATATCTTCCACCAGCTCCGAGTAGTACTGCTTGAGACTTTCACTGGCGGTAAGAAATATATTTCGAACGTGTTCCATCGTTTCCTATCCGAATCAAAGATGATCACTTTAGAGATGGCCAAACACTAAATTGGGGTTTCAATGCTTAAAGACGACTAAGTACAGTTCAATAGACAAACAATAATGCAAAAATAAAAAGATCATACTTTTGAGTGTATTTTTGTAAATAGCCCTAAAAATTAAATGGAGTATACATGTAAATTACTAAATGAGACCATAATGAACAAAGAAGCAAATGAAAACGGGAGGGGAGATGAGACCTGAGGCAAGATGTCATTGGCGACAGAGCACAAAGGATTATAACTGAAGCATAAGTTAGCAACCCAAGCTAAACTTTTAGCTTGCGAATCCATGGATATCAGATAACTTTCTGCAAATTATCTCCACCGGTTATTTAAAATGTTAAAGACACATAACAACCAGACATATATATTGAAACCATGTAACGATGAAGAGAAAATACTCTTATTTTCTCGCGCAAAACCAAGGCCTTGTATGGTCATATTTCCATAGATCATTTCTAGTTTCTAGTGTTGAAAATTGAATTTTGAAAATTTATTGGTTTTCGTGTGAAAATTGGAAATATGTTTGGATGAGTGAATGAAAATGAGTTTTATGTAGGTTTGGAAGTGAGATTGTGTTTGGTTGAGTAGTTTTGAAGTATTATTTTATGTATATAATAATTTGAAAAGTTGATAGTGGATGAATATTTTAATTGGATATATAATATTATATTTGTAAGATTGTAGGGTGGTAGGTCCCATTAGGTAGAAATAATTAAAAAATAATAATATTTTAAGTGGATATAGTTGGTAATGGTGGGTTTCATGTGTATAATTGGATGAAAATATGAGAATAATGATTGATGAGTGGTGTAGGATAATGTATATAGGGTTGGAAATTGAAATTATAGGTTTGAGATGTAGTTTTATGTGAAAAATGGAATGTGAAAATGATGATTTCCATTGGAAAAATTTATAAACAAACATGATTCCAATTTTATTAATAGTTGGAAATTAGAAATAGATTGTTGGAAACATAAACAAACAAGGGCCAAGTGTCTAACTTTGTTGTAATTAGATAGAAAAAGGAAAATATCATAATCTAGAGGAGAGGCGATTTCCTGATCAAATCAAATACAATAGAAAAAAACAAAATTATACTAATCAATCTAAGGTTCTCCAAAATTTCAAAAATTTAATATCTTATCTAATTAAATAATTACAGTTATTTGTTTCCTAGCCTTTTAATAGATACGGAAGTAAATTATATTAACGTCCTTCGAAATCTTATACATGTGCCACTCAGCATATTATACAACTGTATACTAACTTTGCATATGAATGCCTCAGTCCGAAAAACTTAAGCATGTAACTTATACTATAAACTTTACCTGATCTTCAAAGATGTGCAAATAATTCTCCCCCTACCAAAGAAAAACAAAAGAACCCAATACAATTATTAATGGAGTTTTAATTCAACATACGTTTCAGATTTCAGACCCCTGTTCTCAGTGCAGAATCACATACATGGCATGAATGGAACATTTAAAAAAGTGGAATTTTTTTTAAAAAGAAAATACAAACCAAAAAATTACGTTTCAACTTTTTATCGTTTCACAAATCACAACCATAATTAAGCCAACTATTCAGTATATATTTCGTCTAATCATACAATGGTACCAAAGAAATCATTCAAGATAAAATTCTTCAAAAAACAAAAAAAAAACAATAAAAGTGACAAAGAATCAAAAATTTCTTGCAAAGAATTCATAAAACATGAAAGGAAGCAGTAAACTTTTTGATCATAAAATTGTTGGCACTCACAAGTTTGAAGCTTGGGCACCTAGAAAACGATTTCTTTTGTCCTCCTACTAATTTGCTAAAATCCAGTACAAGAATGTTGGGAAGACACAAACCCGTCAAACAAGTATAATGATCATAGGCAACTAAATATATATAGACGTTCCTTGAACTGAGTTTGATAACTACTAAAACTATGAGAAGATACTCAAGAGTCAAGATACTCACCATTATTTAATATTGACAAAAACTTATGTGAGACCGTCTCACGGGTCTAATTTCGTGAGACGGATCCTATAACAAAATGAACCATCCAACAAGAAAGCCCCGATTCATCACATTCTCCCCTGTTTAGTTTTCTTTTTTGATTTTTTCCTTTTATTGACAAAGTCTCTTCCAAAAAATTAACTTATAGTCAAACCATAAAATCTTTATCTTCAACGCTGCCGCAACCATGTCAGCCGGAGAATCGCCGATGAATCACGAAATAGAATATGGGAATATTGAAAAGTGAAATTTTGGTGTTGTGTTGGGGGAATATTGAATCTCCATAGTTAAGAGTTTGAATTTATACAAGTGATGACTCATGAGAGAGAAAGACTGCAAAATTGAAGAGTAATTGTGAAGGTGTTCTGTTCAGGATTGTGTGATAATTGCAACCTTCAGTTTGATTAGATGAAGATGTATTTTAATTGGGCTTCAATTTGGTTTGCCTTTCGTTCAGCAACATGATTTGGATAAAAGATATCTTATGACTGTGATAAATCCCATTTGAGTAACTTTTTGCAGAGGTTGGAGTTTGATAGTGATGAATACAATATACCAGCTTCTGGTCTTGTGTATCAAATGAAAATCATGTCTTTTGGTTTTTTCAGAAAAAATATCATTTTTACTCTTATAAGTATCTCTTTTTAAAGTGATACTTTTATAATAGAAATATATACTTTTAAAGAAAAAATTAATACTTTTGTGCCCAACATTATAAGGCATGTAAACATATAATAGTAGCAAACAGGTGTACATATGATTACTAATAGGTGGTTCTGAGGATAATCAAGAAGTGTTATTTTTCTTGAAAAGTATTAGATTTACTCTTATAAGTATTAATTTTTAAATAGATACTTTTAAGGTAAATACTGATACTTTTACAGCAAAAACTGATACTCTTTAGGTTTCATTTTAGAGTATCATTTTTTACTAAAAAAGTATTATTTTTTATTGTAAAAGTATTACTTACCACATCTTTCAAAATTATATAATATTTTGTACTTTTTACTTGGAAATGAATACCTTTTGTTTTAAAATTAATACTTTTTATTTTAAAAGTATTACTTACTATATTTATTAAGATTATTTATTATTTTCTTTTAAAAATGATACTTGATACTTGAAATATTATTTTTCACTGGAACAACAATATTTACTATATCTCTTATTTGCCATATTCTGCTCCCTAAGCTAGTGAAGAGAAGTCTAACATGGCACAACTTGCATGTTGATTTTAATAAAACAAATAAGAAGCCAATGTAGTTCTTATATGAACCAAACCCATCAACGAAAAGCAATGGTTGGCACCGATGGCACCAACCATCAGTGGATTGATAGGACAGGGCTCACTTTGATTACCTTTTATTTATTTATTTAAGAGGACAAAAAATCACATTCAAGTTTATACACAAAACAATATTTGCGAACTTAATCGGTACTTCGGTCTGCTCATGGTCGTGTTGGCATGGCAAAGGGGAGACAATTTCAGAAAGAGGCGGCAGAGGAGGTTTGGTTATATGCCGCCTGATTTCCTTTTTTTTTTGGGTTGGGTTTGGTATTGGATGTTGGGCCTCCGTCTCACAGATTTGGACCCGTGAGACGGTGTCACAAGAGACCTACTCTTTAATATTTACCAATTTTAATTTTAGTCAAACAAAAGCGATGGAATTATTTGACTAAGAAAAAAAGCATATTAGTTTTGACAAATTAGATGTCAAAAAATTTATTAGTTCGGAAAATAAGATGTCAAAAGTAAAAAGGAGACCTCAATTTTAGATCATTACCGTATCTAGATAAACTCATGTAATTTAAAGTTTACATCTTATAAATGGATAGCTGATAGTTTATCTCTATCCTGAAATTAATTTAGCCCTATTCCTTTTTATCTTTTAATATTAATTTGGGACAATGTGATTTTATGAAATTGCGCGGTTGATTTTGACTTTCACACGGTGAAACAAATAAGGTCACAATTTATTTATTAGGATTTACGATGAGGTTGCATTTGGATGGGAGGATTTGGATTTGGGGAGAGGATTTAGGGACAAATTTCAAATGACTCCAAATAGGAAGGATTTAAAATCCTCCAAAATGACTCAAAAAATAGCTTCCAAGAATTTGAAATCCCTTATAAATTGACTCCATCCAAACAACCTAAATGGATTTATTATTATGGATTTGAAATACATAGCTCAAATACTTCCATCCAAATGGAGCCTTGTTTAATGACAAAAAGAAAATTTTCAATTAATAAAATATAATTTCGCGTAAACTTATTTAGTTCAAAAAATTAAACCACCGCTTAATATAAGGGAAAAGAAAACCAACGAATGTGTAAAAACTATGGTAATTCATACTGAAATAACAGAGTACTTGTGTACTTTGGATTAAACTAATTGAAAGCATGTGATGTATCTAATTTATTTCAACTTACCCTAAAAAGTGGTGAATCAGATTTCTGTTGATCATTAAGTTATTTTTTTTTTAATTAAAAAAAAAACAGAAGGAAATATTTAACTCACTTGATGGGGTGTCAATTTTTTTTTTTTTTTGAGAACGATGGGGTGTCAAATTGATAAAAGCTTTCTCTGCCAAGCTCTTCGATAAGTTCACATATTAATACAACCCTAAAAATACTTGTTGTGCACGACTATACACAAGAAAAAAAATTCGCCTAAGCTAAAATCCTAAGTTAGGTTAATTTCCTTACTTACACATATTAACATAAATCTCAATATACAACAATATTCCTTAATACCTTCTCAAGTTGAAGCGTATAGATCTCGAACACCCAACTTGCGGAGTATAAGAACTCGAACTGAGCTTTACCCAAAGCCTTAACAAAAAGGTCTGCTAGTTGCAAACAAGTAGGCACATAAGAAGGGGAAACAAGCCCCTTCGTAATCGAATCTCGAACAAAATGACACTAACACTCAATATGTTCCGTCCGCTCATGAAAAACGGATTTTGTGCAATATATAACGCGGATTGACTATCACAGTACAACCTCCTTCATGTAGTCTAGCTGTCGAACCCCTATGTCTTCGAGAAGACCCTTCAACCACTTCAATTCACAAGTAATCGCCGCCATTGATTTATATTCTGCTTCTGCGGAGGAACGTGACATTGTATGTTGTTTCTTAGTTTTCCAGGAAATAGGGGAAGAACCAATGAGCACAAACCAACCAGACAATGAACGACGTGTAAGAGGACAACTTACCGAGTCAGACAGATAAACTCAACCCACTATCTAACCAAAACAAGATATCTTGCCCCCAGTTTCCTTTCAAATATAGAACAACTCTCAATGCTACCTCACAATGCTCCTCTCGGGGATGCTGCATAAACTGAAAAGGAATATGGACTAAATAAGCAAGATTTGGTCGTCTCACAGACAAGTAAATAAGCCTTCCAATGAGCCACCGGTATTTCTCCAGATCCTCAAGGAATGCGTCATTCGCAAGGGTGAAAGTGTGGTTTTGTTCCAGGGGAAATCTGGTAGGTTTCGCACCCAAAAAACCTGCTTTAGTAATTATATCAAGTGCATATTTTCGCTGACACAAAAAAAACTTCAAGATTTCGGGCTACATCTAACCCCAAGAAATACTTCAAGACACCAAGGTCTTTCATATGAAAACATTGACTTCAATACTCTTTAGATGCGGTCAAAGCAATACTATCATTTCCTGCTATAATCAAATAATCAACAAACACAAGGTCATTTATCTGCATCGTACCTTTTAGTAGAGTAAAAAAAGAATAGTCATAATAGGATTAAATGAAACCGTACTCCCTCAAAGATGTCGCCAGCTTTACATACCAACTCCAAGTAGCCTTCTTAAGACCATACAAATATTTTCGCAACCTGCAAACCATATTAGGTTGAGAAACTGAAAAACTTGGAGGTACTTTCCTATATACTTCCTCATCCAAGTCACCATTGGAGAAATGCGTTATGAACGTCCACCTGGTGAACTTCCCATTTTTTCACTACTGCAACTTCTAGAAAAGCCCGAACTGTCACCATCTTTGCCACTGGAGAAAAAGTCTATATATAATCAATCCCTTCAACCTGATGCTGTCTAAAAATCAGAAGTCGTGCTTTCAATCTCTCAATACTGCCATATGAATTATATTTGATCTTGAACACCCATTTTCTCCCGAGAGCTTTTTTGCCAGGAATAAGTGTATCCATGGCCTAGGTTCCATTATCTTCAAGAGCTCGAATATCCTTAGACATTGCTTCTCGCCAACCTAAATATTGTATATCTTCCTTATAAGATTGTGACTCATGTCTTGTGGTAATAACTGCAAGAAATTTTTTGTGTTGTATAGAAAAAACATTTACAATTAACATAATGTGTTATAGGATAGGGAGTACCTGAGGGTGGTGTTCAAGCCGCAATGAACCCTTAGATGGACTCATTTTCCGTATAGTATGTGTTACATAATCACACAATATAACTGAAGGTAGCTTATAGTTTTTTCTTCTTTCAAACTCATCCACACCCTCAACACTGTCACTTTTTTATCCACGCGTTGCCCCCTGGAGGTGCACTCGTATTCTTCCACCACCGGCGGTGTACCTCCGTAAATCACAATGAGCTCACCGTCATCCCCATTTTCTATAATCCCATAAAATTCTATAAAGTCATCATTGCCAATTACCACGTCTAATTGAACCTGCATGACCTCATTTTTCTTTGTTGCAAAAGGAAATTCATTCTCGAAAAATTTCACATCCCAAGATACAAAAAAATTACCCATCTCCAAGTCATATAATTTCCATCTTTTCTTGTCGAACAGATAACCAACAAAGACATATTTTCTACTTCTACTTGCAGATTTATCATCTTTATGCCATTGGTTATGGGCATAGCAAAGTGAACCAAACACCTGCAACTTATCAAAAGAGGGGACACGTCCAAAAAGCAATTCAAAAGATTTCTTGTTTGCAAGTATACTGGATGGAGTCCTATTATTAAATGGCATGCAACTACCACACATTCACCCCAAAACTTCATTAGTAAGTGTCCCTGATATCTAAGTGCACGAGCTACATTCAAAATATGATGATGTTGACGCTCCACCCTGCCATTTTGTTATGGTGTCCCAATATAATAAGTTTCAAATAACATTCCATTCTTGGCAAAATAGTCGATCAAGAAGAAAAATTAAGTTCTATTATTAGTATGTACTACTTTCACCTTTTTTTCAAATTGTCAATCAACCAGAAAAATAAAATTCATAAACATGTTTTCTATTTTCTTCTTATCATATAACAAGTAAATCCAAGTTGCACAAGAAAAATCATCAACTATAGTTAAAAATACGAGGCACCACAAGACGAAGGTGTCTTAGAGGGACCCCACAAATCACAATGTATCAAATCAAAATTCACATTCGCCTTATTCTGACTAACTGGAAATTTATCTCTAGTTTGTTTCGCATGTTGACATATATCACTTGTTTTATTGGTCTTCTTACTAAACTGACTAACATGAGGTATAAACTTTAATACTTTCTTCGAAAAATGTCCCAACCATTTATGCCACAACTCAACTGGAGTGTCTCAATCAATTGTCAAAGCTTGAATGTGAAGTTATGGAGAAAATAGACTATATATTTGCATTCACCCGCTCCAATCACCATCTCGTAATTCAGTCTGGTATAACACATAAGTTATTAGTAAACTGCACAGTACAATTTCACACATCAATTAGCTGAGACCCAAAAATTAAATAGTAATTTAAATAGTACGGCATAAAAAGAAGATGTCTCAATTGTAATCATCCATCTAAAGTCACGACCCCTTCTTTAGTGGCTGCTACCTTCTTTCCATTCAGGAGGCCAACCGGGTAATGCATTATTTTCCATACATTTGTTAAACTAGATCCCCCGTCACATGATTTGAGGCCCTCGTGTCAACTATCCAAGGAATTGCATGTTTCTTACCATGAAGACGATCTGAAGATTTCTTTGGAGCATTCAACATCTCCAATAAGTTCTGCCATTCAGAAGAAGTCAACCCTGCAAGACCCGAAGCCTCGCTCATCGACTATTGTGCCAACATCACACCTGTTTGTGTCAGTGTACTGCTACCAAGTGCACATGTAGTAGCATGGGCGTGCATTTGTTGTGGCGCGCCCTTGCCACGACCTGAAGCCAAAGAAGCCCCGCGTCCTTTTCCGTGACCAGCACCATGTCCAGGTCCATGCCCCCCTCGAGGGTGATCTACCCCCCGTTCTGGAAGGCCATGTAGTTGACCCTCCCGGTTATAGTGGTTGCAAATTTTTTGTTGATTGACAACTTTATTTTCGCCTTCATAGTCAGTCTGAACCTTAAAACTCATAACCTCATATGTACCGTAGAAAAACTCCCGCCTCGCAAGTGCTCTTCTAATATGACATCCTGATAAGCACGGCTTTTAGAGGGAAGGGGATCTAATGAAAGAAAATTAGACCTTACGTCACCGTAAGAACCATCAAGACCCATAAAACAACAATGCATACAATCCTTCTCTAGTATTTTAGCAAATTTTGCATCGAGGTTGCACGTGCACGCCCTGCACTCACAACCCGACAATATCACATAAGTTGCAAGTTCATCCCAGATTTGATTGAGGCGTCAAAATAGTTTACCACAAGTTCGTTCTTGGCTTGTTTGCAATCTCCAAGAGCCGATTTCAATTGCTAAATTCTCGGTCCATTGACGACACAAAATCTCTCCTTCATATCTTTTCACAAGGGTACGACATCTTCATAGTATGAAATAGTAGAGACGAGTATTGGTTCAATGGTGTTCATAGTCCACGATACAAGAACTGAGTGAATCACACTCCAATCGTCAAGCTTCTCTATCCCTTTCGGCTTTATAACCGTCCCTTCAACAAAGTCGAATTTCTTTCTCGCCTTTAATGACAAGCGAATAACACTCGCCCACTCGTCATAATTCTCACCACGAAGTTGAATATTCGTGATCGCATTTCCCAGAGTGTCTTGGGATCCAAGATAATATGCAGGTGTGAGTTCAATGTTCTTATTGTTATCATTACCTCCTCCAACCATAGTGTCAAATTAAAAAAAATGATTTTGCTTCACTTTTCTTTTCAAATCTCTCATACCAAACAAACTCTCGTAGGTATTGTTTTCCTAAGATATAACCTAGGCTCCTGATACCATGTTGAATTGATAAAAGCTCTCTCTTCCAAGCTCTTTGATATGTTCACATATTAATAAAACCCTAAAAATACTTGTTGTGCACGACTATACACAAGAAAGGTATTTGCTTAAGCTAAGATCCTAAGCTAGGAAACTTTCCTAATTTCCACATATTGACATAAATCACAATATACAATAACATGGCACAACTAATTTGGCAAAACCTTATACCAGACCATCTTACGGATCATTTTTCGTAAGACAGATCGCACCCACCCAATTTGTCCTGGTAATCCGACCTTGTACATCCACGTTCTTTACCCACTCTTATTTACCCTATCTCCACAATTTCTCTCTCTATCTCTATCTCTTTCTCACTGCATTTTTCTTGTTCCTCTCTCTTTGCCTATCTCTATCTTTTTCTCTGCATAATTTTTCCTCTCTCTCTCTCTCTCTCTCTCTCTCTCTCTCCCCGTATTATTTTTTCCATTCTCTCTATGCGTTTTTTTTGGTAGTTCATTTTCCCCCTTTATCTTTGCTCTCTCTCCTCGACTTCTCTACGTATCTCTCTCTTTCTCTTTGGGCTTCTTTGTTTTGTCGCCGCCAGCCACCCATGAAATTAGTATCAACGAAAAGCCCAAGAAATTGGTGGTGGCACTACAAGAAATTAGGGAAAAAATGACGATAAACTTCGTCATATAAATATTATTTTTCGGGGATAATTTCACTTTTGGTACCTAAATTTTACCACCTTTTTGTTTTTAGTACCCATTGTTTCAATTTAATCATTTTGGTACCTAACGTTTTACTTTTTGATCAATCCCACTACCAACCGTTAGTCTTTTTAAAAACAAATAATTTACTTGCTTCCTAATTAGTAGGTCAACCAACCATTTTCCCCCAAATTCTCCAAGTTCTTCCCAAATACTCAATCAAACCCTAATTCATTCAATTTTTATATTTTGCATAATTTTTCAATTCAATTACATACGGTTTGAAGTACCCAAGCATTATTTCGTATTGGACAAGGATTAAATCCAAAATCGGTATGAAAAAAATGAGATTGTTGTTTAAATTTTTGGTATGCAATAATGAGATTTTTCCATATTTTGCTTCAATTTGTAGTGTTTTAGTTCAATTCCTTACGTATTTGGGTTATACAATGGTTAATGTACATTGCCCAAGGATTAATTTCAAGATCGAGAAAAAAATTAGACTTCAAATCAAATTTTGCGATTCGAATTTTTCTTTTTGATTTCAAAGATGAATTTGAATTTTTCTTTTATTCTTATCCTTGATTGTTGGAATTTGTCACAATTTGATTTGTAGAAACCACCAAATTGGGTCCGGATATGATTTTCATTGAGTTTAATGTAATTTATTGGGTTTTTTTATTATTAATTTTAAAAGTAATTAGGCATTGAAAATCCGAATCAACTAATTTATTAATCAAGAAAATTTTAAATTATAAAGTACACTCAAAGTTATTAATAATAATCTGACCTATCACTTAATAAAATTAGGTAATTTTAATCATTACGTGTTAAAATTGAAAAATATAATTTATATTATTCTTTATAATTCTTTAAAATAATTAAAGTTGAATTTTTACTTTATCAAAAATATTAAATGTAAAAGAAGGTCGGTGTTTCTTATTTTGAAATTATTTAGGATTTGTGCATGGTTTTGATTTTAACATTTTTATTAAAATAATTTCAAATTTAAAGTTTTTATTTTTAAGAAAAATTAAAGCTCACAAATGGTGCACATAAAGAAAGATAAAGCAAAAAGGTCTATCCCTTATTTTTACCCATTCTAACCTTGTTATAACAGTCAATGTTAAGTTTTAAAACCAACTAACTGTGTAGTGAAGGTGATTAAAAAGAAAACATTAGGTACCAAAATTGATTAAGTTGAAACAATGGTACTAAAAACAAAAAGGTGATAAAACTTGGGTACCAAAAGTGAAATTATCCCTTATTTTTCGTCACTAAAGTTATTAGGTGACGATACGTGAGCGTCACAGATCGCACTCGTAAAAAAGGTATACATGACAATTTTTTCGGTTCGTCACTAAACATTTAACCTCTGATGACACTAACTACCATTATCATCATTCATATCCTTTTTTGTGACACATAACTCGTCACTTAAATGATCAAACTTTTGTCACTTAAATGTTTATTTTGTCACCAAAAGGTAACATTTTAAATGATGAACGCATTATTTGTCATCAAAACATTAGATTTTGGTGACGAAAATGATTATATTACCAAATTAATCAAATTTTGATGACGCATTCAGTGTCACAATTGCAATAACTAATTCGTCACATATTATTTAATTAGTCATAAAAGAGATGCTTTATAGTTACAAAATATTGATCGTCACTTAATGACTATATAATTTGTCACAAAAATTAATGTTCAATGACAAGACATTCATTGTCACCAAAAGATTATTAAACTTGATGACATGTTTTGTCACGAAAAAATTAATATTACATGACATGTGATTAGTGTCACTAACCACGTAAGAAATGTGATGAACCAATTCTTCATAAAAGAAGTATGTGATGACAAAATCTTTCGTCACTAGATAGTTTTATATGGTGACACACAAATCATCATAAATGACTCTTTTTGAGTGGCAAATTCTAAATTTATATGTGATAATAAAATTCGTCAGAAAAAAAACTATTTTTAATGACCAGTTGTTTATTGTCACTAAATGAATATGTATGGTGACGTCTAAATTCGTTGTAGAAAATAATAGCTTCGGTTACAAAATATTTCAATGTCACCAATTTATATTTATATGACGACATAAATAGCCATGAAATGAGGCATTTGAGACTATAAAAAGTCAAATAGGCATGAAAAATAAAAAGAACCAACGTGTTCAAGTAGAACGTGATTATTTACCAATATAAGAAAAATGCTAAATTATCCAACTTTCATATAAAAGTTATAGAACTACTTGAACAATATTCGAAAACCAACCATTAAATGTCTAAACCCAAAAAATACTCATAGAAATATAAACTATATGTTCCAAAATTGCTTATTTCTAAGTTGCTAAGTTTTTCCATATTCCTTTCGGTAAATTCAAAAACTTCGTTTTGTTGAATCCATAACCATCCAGACTCACCTGTACATTTCAAAAATTTAAATTAGTGTACATATATAATCAATAATTTTAGTCAAGTAGCATGTAACCACTTTCAACCTCATTTTCGGTATTGGACAATATTCTGAGACGACAACAAAAATTATCAAGAACAACATCAGATAAAGTTGTTAAAATTCATTGCTATTTATTTTCTTTTTTTTTTCCTTTCTATCTCTTTTATGCAATTAGCTCTCCACATTGCAAAGTTAACTATTTTATATGAATCTATATGTTTATTTGATCTAGTAATAAAATTGAAAACAAATAGAAAAGGGAGCTCGATGTCGTGCGCATTCTAGGGTGACTATAAATGGTTAAAGCCAAGTTGAAAGTTTTCCACACAAGTCAAACACTCAAAGACAAACTCATTGTGAGTGAAAGTGATTAACGACTTTTTTGTTGAATTCATATAAAAAAAGAAGAAGCTTATATATGTTTAGCTATAGCCATTTTCTGTTATCTGGTTTCCTCCATCCATGAATGGCCTCATTGAGTATTTTTTACTTCTTTTTGGTGAATGTATTGTTCTAGTTTAGAGGGGAGTTAGACAGATATGGAATATTTTTGGAAACACTATATCCGAATTAAGTGCAGTAAAACTTGTCAACCTTTTCACAATTAAAATAGAGTTGTAATTCAATGAATGAAAACCAGAACCTCAAATCTTATTTAACATTCACATGTTAGGGTAGATTCAATTACTTCTAGCCTAAATCATTGTCTGAGACTCTATTATTGATACTAAGCCAAACGCTCAAATCCAGAGACAAAGTGCTAAAAGGATTAAAGGAGTAAAAAAATCCTCCATTTCATCCAAAAAGAGGGATATTTATATGATTGTATATACTTGTCCACTCCTATTTACAAGCAAATTAAAGCACAAGTTTGTGATTTTTATCCTCTTTATCCTGTGGTACAAAACGATTTTACTCTTATGAATTTTTAAGTTGTATTTGGATCACAAAAATGGCAATCTGCCTTTTTCACATCAAAACCACAAACTTCTTCCAAACCCACCAATCCATGGGCTAAACTATTTTCATATCAAAATATTCTACAAAACTGCCTATTGCTAATCCAGTCAACCTCATAGATAGGATTTTGATTAATGTTTCATATTAGTCAAAATTAAATCTAAAGCATAACATCACACAACATTCTCAAATCATATAGCAACCTACATTATGCACGTAGGCAAGTAGCAACATGTGTCAGAAGCTAAATGTATATGTGGTTTCGGTGAAGAGAGGAGACATTACTAGTATTCCTACTCGAGAAATCGCAGATTAACCAGAAGAGAAGGGAACTGATGTTTTGATATATTGTTAATCTTTGGCATATATGACCGAGAGAGAAAGGTGTTGGGTATACGGGTGTAAGTATAAAAATGTGAGAGAAATATAAAATAAATTGGAGGCAAATTATATTCTTACTAAAAATATATTTTAGAAAATACAAGGTAGAAAACACTCTCAATTTTTATCTCACAAATTTCTACACAAAATTCTCTCACTAATAGCCTTGAATTGGCTTTATTTTGCTTGCTCTCGGATGCTTAAAATGCAAACATTACAAGCCTATTTATAGGCATAATCTTGATTAAAAGACAAAACATCAATTAATGGTTGGTTTGGTAGATTACCAAATTTGATTTCAACTTCAAATATGGTGGCTTGGACGGTGGTCAAAAATGTGGAAAGTGGAAAGTTTGGACGGTGAGGATGATGGTTGCAAATTACATATTTTCAACACCCCCTCTTAATTTGCAATCCGAATACTATTGCGAAATTGCTCCAGCTTTTCAAGACTAACAGCTTTGGTTAAACTATCTGCCAACTGCTCTTTTGTATTTACGAACTCTAATTGAATTTCTTGATCATTCACGAGACTTGATGAAATGATGTCGAAGTTCAATATGCTTCGACCTTGCATGAAACACTGGATTTTTGTCATTTCAATTGTTGACATATTGTAACAGAAAATGGTTGTAGGTGTGTCTTGGCTTTGTTGAACATCAACCAATATTCTTCTCACCATATCTTTTGCTTCACAAGTGCATCGCATCGCAAGCGAAATGAATGTATTCTCGTCACGATGAAAGTGAGATCTCTTTTGCTTTTTTGATGACCAAGATATTACTTTTGAACCAAGACAAAATACATACCCTGATGTGCTTTTGCGATCATCAAGTGATCCTACCAATCACTATCTCAGTATATCCAATGAGCTTATTGTCCTTCTCTTTGACATACTTGATCCCGAGTTTTCTCACCTTGAAGATAACGAAGAATTCTTTTTTTAATCGCCGCAAAATGTAGCTTGCTTGGATCATGCATGAATCTTGAAATCGGCCGATGGATAGACAATATCCGGTCTCGTGTTTGTCAAGTAAATCAACGATCCGACTAAGCTGCGGTAAATCTTTGGATCAACTCTTGTTACACCATCATTCAACTGCAGTTTTTCATTAATCGCAAGTGGAGTTGAGATCGGCTTGCAATTGCTCATTTGAAATTTCTTCAACAAGGCTTCCAGATATTTTTCTTGACAAACAAAAATTTCTCCTTTAGATTGGCGAACTTGAATCCCAAGAAAATATTTCATGAGACCCAAGTCACTCATCTCGTACTCTTTCATCATTGCCTTTTTGAATTCTTGCACCAATGTTGGACTGGTCCCTATATAGATCAAGTCATCTACGTAAAGACAAACAATTAGAAAATCATGCGCACCTTGTTTCTTTACGTATAATGACGGTTCACTCTGACTTTTTTGAAAATCATTTTGTTGAAAGTATTGATCAATCTTGCTATTCCAGGCTCTTGGTGCTTGCTTCAATCCATATAATGCTTTCCTGAGTCAATAGACTTTATCTTCTTCGCCATTTGCAATGTAGCCTTCTGGTTGTTCTACGTACACTTCTTCCTCCAAGTCACCATTTAGGAATGCTGATTTAACATCCATTTGGTAGACTGGTAGCTCAAATTGTGCTGCAATGGCCAGGACAATTCGTATTGTCTCCATTCGAGCAACGGGTGCAAATGTCTCATTAAAATCAACTCCCGGTTGTTGAGAATATCCTTTTGCAACTAAGCGGGCTTTGTGCTTGTGAACGGAACCATCTTCTTTGTACTTGGTCTTGTAGATCCATTTGACCCCAATCACACTTTTTCCTTCGGGAAGGTCTACAAGCTCCCAAGTATTGTTCTTTTCAATGCTCGCAATTTCTTCATCCATTGTGATTTGCCAAACTTCTTCTTTGGCGGCTTCTTTATAGTTCTGTGGCTCACAAGCAAAAAATGCAATATTACATGATTCATAAATATCTGTCAAATTTCTTACTCTTCTGATTGGACTTTCAGAATCTTGAGAAGATTCACCAGGTGATCCTGGTGTGCTTTGAGCTTGAGCTTGAAATGGGAATCGAACCGCATCTTGTCTTGTCAGGCTTGATCGCCTTGATTTGTGAAAATTGGTGTTTGTCCGGGCAGATTTGTTTTTTGATTTTCATTCCACTTCCAGGACTGCATCTCATCAAATATAACATCTCGAGAAATTATGAGTTTATTTGTCTTTGGGTTTAGCAAACGATATCCCTTGGATTCGTCACTATAACCAACAAAGATATGTTTTTCTCCTTTTTCATCGAACTTTTCTCTATGTTGAGATGGAATATGTGAATAAGCAATGCAACCAAAAACTTTGAAATGATTTACCTGTGGCTTTCTATGGTGCCACGCTTCATAAGGAGTTTTGTTTGGAACTGCTTTTGTTGGTGAACGATTCAAGATATAAACCGCCGCATTCACGACCTTCCGCCCAAAAACTTTTTGGAAGTCCTTTGCAAGTCATCATGCTCCGTGCCATCTCAACAATCGTGCGATTCTTTCGCTCGCAACACCATTTTGTTGTGGGCTATAGCGAATCGTGAGTTGTCTGTCGGGATTCCTTTTTCTTTGCAATAATCCATGAAGGATTTGCCAATGAATTCACCTCCTCGATCCGTTCGCGATCGCAAAGTGTCTTTATTTTTCTGCCACTTTGATTTTCCACGTATCTTTTGAACTCTAGAAATTTTGGAAATGCCTCTGATTTTTGCTTCAAGATATATACCCACATCCTTCTGGAATAATCATCAACGAACAAGAGAAAGTACCTGTTGTCGTTGAGAGATGGTGTTTGTGTTGGCCCACAAATATCTGCATGCACAATCTCAAGTGGAGCTTTGGCTCTGTATGATGTCTTTGGAAATGGTAAACGATGCATTTTACCATAAATACATCCTTCACAAGTCTTGTCTTGATCTGGAATGTCAGGAAGACCAAAGACCATATTTTTCTTTTTAAGCAAATTCAAACTTTTATAACTCAAATGTCCATATCTCAAATGCCAAAGACTATGTTGTTCATCTGTTGTGCTTTGAAGTGCAAATTTCTCAGCCAATGGCAGGTTAAGAGGAAATATTTTATTTGAAGTCATCTTAACTCTTGCCATTGTGAGATTCTTCTGCTTGTCAACAATGACACAGTGGTCGTTATTGAACTCCACTTTGTAATTTTTCTCGAGCAACTGACCTACACTCAATAAATTTTGAGTCAAGTCAGGTACATAAAACACATCCTTGATGACATTCACTTTGCCTTCTTTTGTCTGGACTGCTACTGCTCCTTTTCCAGTAATTTTACGAGACTTGCCATCTCCAAGCTTTAATTCTGATGAATATGACTCATCGAGCTTCACGAACATATTTTTGTTTCCACACATATGATTGCTGCAACCACTATCCACGTACCAAATATTCTCAATTTGTTGTTGAGAATTTAAACAGGAGTAGAATACCTGATTGGGCTCCTTTTGTTCAGATAAATTGGCTTCATTTGAAACTCCATCACTTTTATGCCAACAATCTCTTTGAGAATGATTTGCATTTGGGCATCGTTTGCACTTATAGCGACAAGTCTTGGTATCGTGGTTATTCTTTCTGCATATTCGACAATACATATCGGAATTTTGAGTAGAGTTTCTTTGATTAAAAGTACCTCTTCTTCCTCGTCCTCGTGCTTGGAAGTTTTGATATCTGCCGCGGCCTCTTCCTCTGGCACCACCTTGTTGTGCTGAGTTGGCTCTCTTTTCTTGATTTTCTTCTTCTGAAATACTAGCCTTCACTTGAAAAGCTTGCTCCAGGCTTTGACTTGAAAACCTGCTCATTCTTTTTTCGTGGGCTTCCAGTGATCCCATCAGTTCATCCAAAGATAGTTTTGATAGATCTTTGGATTCTTCGATTGCAGCAACTATGTGCTCGAACTTTGCCGGCAGACTCCGTAGGACTTTTTCAATAATCTTCTTGTCTTCGATTGTATCGCTATGACCTCTGATTTGATTTATTACTGTGGAAACTCTAGAAAAAAATTCTTGAATATTTTCGTTATCTTTCATAACCAAGTTATCAAAATCTCGCCATAAATTTTGCAATTTAATAGCGATGACTTTTTCATGGCCTCCAAATTGTTTTTTCAAAATCTCCCAAGCTTCTTTTGATGTTTTGACACCCGTAATGCGCGGAAGAATAGATCGACTTACTCCTTGGTGCATAAAGGACAAGGCTTTGGCGTCTTTTGTCTTGTTCTCTTTATGCTCTTTCTTATGTGCGGCTGTTAATGCGACTATCTCCTCCTGGGTATATGATTTATACCCGTCTTCTACAACATCCCAGAGTTCATGGGACATGAAGATCGTCTTCATTAGAACATTCCATAATTCATAATCTTGACCAACAAAGATAGGGACACCTTGTTGGGAATATGAGAATGAAAGATTACTACCGCTAGTTGAAGCCATCTTAATAAATTTGGGAGGTTATCAGGCCAAGGGTGGCTCTGATACCACAATTGTTGGGTATACGGGTGTAAGTATAAAAATGTGAGAGAAATATAAAATAAATTGGAGGCAAATTATATTCTTACTAAAAATATATTTTAGAAAATACAAGGTAGAAAACACTCTCAATTTTTATCTCACAAATTTCTACACAAATTCTCTCACTAATAGCCTTGAATTGGCTTTATTTTGCTTGCTCTCGGATGCTTAAAATGCAAACATTACAAGCCTATTTATAGGCATAATCTTGATTAAAAGACAAAATATCAATTAATGGTTGGTTTGGTAGATTACCAAATTTGATTTCAACTTCAAATATGGTGGCTTGGACGGTGGTCAAAAATGTGGACAGTGGAAAGTTTGGACGGTGAGGATGATGGTTGCAAATTACATATTTTCAACAAAAGGGAGAGATTGAGAGAGTTATGGTAATAATTAATCCTTGTGTTTATCTACTTTAATTAGATAAGAATACACCTTAATTAGATTGAATTAAGCGCCAAAACAAAAAAAATGTCAGCCAAATATTTGTTTGCTGTGAAAACATCGTTTTTTTCCTTATTTATTTTTCTTTTTATTTATTAATTATTATTGGCAATTGTTCCTATCATACCAAAAATGTCAGAATATAGTATTAACATTAATCATATCCAAACAAATTTTTATCTTTAATGTCAAATTGCTATGAAAGTTCAAAAAAGGTATTAAGAAATTAAAAGGACCTGTGTTTTCGCTGAACAAAAATGTACCATAGCTTGGTGAAACGGCGTGGGATGGCTTCAATTTTCAAGTTGTGTGTAGTCTCCTCGTAGGCAGAATAGTGTGGTGCAACCCGTTGCTGCTCGCCGGCTTGAAGGGCAACAGGCGGTGTTTACTTGGCCGCGAATGGTGCTCGGCGACGGAAACGGTGGTGGTTTCGATTTTGTTTTGGGACATTTTTCATAAATGTTTGTTTTCTGATTTATCTTTCAATTTCACTTGGGGATTGTCAAATGTGAGGATTTTTTTGAAGAATACAGGATTCAGGAGGGTTTGTTCTCGAACTGCACACGGAAGTTGAAGAGATGAGGATTGATAGAAAAATATCTACTTGGAAAATTATTACTTTATTGATTTTGGACGGATCTGGGACTTTGAGAAAGTATTACTTTAAAAATAATTATTTGGAAAATAACTTATAATTAGTATATGTATAATATAGCTAATTTTATAACTTACCACATAAAATAAGTATATAATATTCATATTATATTTCTAAATAATTTTGAATAATTTTTTCATTAATTTTAATAATATAAACTTTATCAAAATAAAATATTTTATTATACGGATAATTATAATGTGTACTAAACATTTAACTTCAAAATAGGAAGTATTTAACGGTGCTTTAAAATATTGTGTATAATAATGACAGTGGGTAGGGTAATCACCTATTTAATGATATACATATTCGAATCCTTTCATATTAATACTACTCATACTCGTCTCAAACCCTATTAATAAATTGCACCTATTATATATATTTATCTGCCTCAACACGTTTTGTCAATATTCATATATTACCCGTACCCTCCCAACAAAATTAATACTATATAAAAATTCACCATTATACGAATAATGACTATTTAAATGAGTATCTCGCCAAAAATTAGTTATTATATGAGAATGCCTTATATATATGTTAAATTCTTAATAATAGTAAAAATTACCAGGTTCCAATTCTGCAAGTCAATAAAACTACCATGATTAATCAACTAAGAGGATGTTTGGCTAAGCTTATAAGCTCTTCAAAACATCTTATAAGATGTTTGAAAGCTTACAAATTGTTTGAAAAACTTATTAAAAACAGATTATATAATGTTCTAAAATAAGATGTTAGGAGCTTATATGCTGTTTTTAGAAAAGATCATAAAATTAGGTATTATTAAAAAATTATTTTAAATTTATGTTAAACTATAGTTTTATTTAGTATAAAACACTATATATTAATTTTTATATTTTCTAAATATAAGAATAAATATAACCTTATAATACAGTTCACACAAAGCTATATAAATTTTATTATGTTATAATTATAAAGCAAATAATATAAATTATTTTAAGTACAAATCATATTAAATAAGCTATATTAATTTTTCCAAATGTTTAATTTATTTTAGTACTTTACCTATACGTATATTATACGCATATTCATTATTTCTTTGCTTTATAATTTGTCGATTAAAAACATAACAAATTTTCGCTACTACAAAAAGTTAAACACAAGACCTCATAGAAGAAAGAGCACACAATCCGCTAGAGATGTTAAATGGACTTGCCCTAACCATTTAAGGCCAGCCCTAGCGGGAGAGCTGGCAAAATTGGCCCAGCCAACCCGTAAATAGGACTGGGTTGGGGCCATGTTTTTTAAGGCCCAAAAAAATCGAGCCTAAATGGCCCGATCCAGTAGGTCCATTGGGCTCGGGCCAAGAAAGCCCATTTTTCTGGCTGGCCCGAGCCCGATATTATTTCAATTTTAAAAAAATAAATCTGCAAACATTCTCCTTAGTTCTTTCCAGCAAGGCAGCAACACCAAGCACTCTAGTTCAATTAGTCAACTCAAGCCCCACTTTGTCAATTTTACAAACAAAACCATAATAAACCCCTGCCCTCCCTCACCTTACGGGGTAAGTAGATGCTACCAACTTGGGTAGCTACCTAAATGGGTTCTATACCGTTAGATCAACATATATACACACACATCCACATAGGTGTGTATTAATCTAACGGTATGAAACTCACTTGAGTACCTACCCAAGTAGGTAGCATCGACTAACCCTACCTCACGACTCACACGAACCAAACACTTTTAACCCCAACTTAGTCATTTACTTTATCAACTCTGCAGACCACACAATGTTTCCCACAACCACATGGACATATCATATCATCGTTTGCATCAGTTATTCATGATTTAGTGTTTGTAAGTGTATATATATGTGTACTAAAAACATATATATATATATATATATATATAGTGTTTTGTGTGTGTATATACATATATGGCAAAAACTCATATAGGACCGTCTTACGGGTCTCAATACGTAAGACAAATTCTATTTGACCCTCCTCGGATCCTGTTGACCAGGTCCGCGGGTCAACAACAGCTCCAGCCTTTTTTTTTTTTTTTTTTTCTGTTTTTCTTCCTCAGTTAAAGTAACAGTTTTATGAGAAAAAGTATCGGTTATTTTAGATAAAGTATCATATTTTTCAATATAACCACATATTATGATTACATTACATTGAAGGACAAATAAATATATCAGAGTTAAAGTAACACCTTTATGAGTAAAAATATATATTTTTTGAAATAAAATATCATGTTTTAAGAGTAAAAATATCTGTTTTTTAAATAAAGTATTATATTTTTTAATAATAAATACAAAGAAAGATGAATAATAAATATGATAGAGTTAAAGTAATACTTTTATAAGTAAAAGTATTTATTTTTTGAGATAAAATATCATATTTTTTTAATATAGTCACAAATTATGAATATATTACAATAAATATATATATATATATATATATATAACATAGTTAAAGTAATACTTTTATACGTTAAAGTATCCATTTTTTGAGATAAAGTATCATGTTTTTTTAATATAGTCACAAATTAGAAATGAAGGAAAGAAGGAAAAATAAAAAATAAATATGATATAGTTAAAGTAACACTTTTATATGTAAAAGTATCCGTTTGTTGAGATAAAGTATCAGATTTCTTAATACAGTTACAAACTAGGAACAAAAAAAGAGAAAAAATAAAAAATAAATATGATGCAATTAAAGTAACACTTTTATAAGTATCCATTTATTGAGAGAATGTATCATATTTTTTTTAATAGACTTGGGTTCGATTCTTAGCCTTTACATTTATAGGCGTTTTTAATTTTTTTTAATTACCAGGCGTATTTATGAATCGGTTTATATACATTGTTATTCTGAAATTGCACAATAAGCATTAGTGGTGTAGTGGTAGAACACCACCTTAAGCTTGTATAGGTCATGAGTTTGATTCCCCACAAGTGCTGAACAATATTTTTTTTTACAATATTTAACTTGGGCTAGTTTGGGTTGATGGCCCACATCCCCTAGCTGGCTGGGCTGGGCCAGGATATTTTTAGGCTCGGTGAAATTAGGCCCAGCTCGACCCAATTTTCTAGTTTGGTCCATTGGGCTTGGGTCGGCCCGGCCTGGCCCGACCCATTGCCAGCTCTACCTAGCGGTCTTCGGGCTAAATGAGACCCCTATTAAACGGATTAGCATATTGCGAATCCAACCCTAACGGGCTTCGGGGCTAAACAGGCCACTATCGGGCTACAAGACAAAAAATAAATATTTTAATTTAAATTTAAATTTAAAATTAAAGTATGCATAACAATATCATTCAAACTAAAACTACACAATAGTTGCATTACAAGTATAAAGTCTTAAAATTCAATGTACAAAAATTCAAACACAATTCTAAAATAAAATCGAAACAACTAACTACAATGCAGAATGATAAACACCCATATAAAAAATATTTGCTTAATGACTTTTGACTTTTTCCCAACAAATTAAATGATAAAATGTGATGCGAGGTTCAACAAATTAACTCAAGATTCCATAAAGATAAATGCAGTAAGAATAAAGCAAAATAAAAGAAATAATTTAACTCAAAATTAAAAATCAAATTATGAATAAAAGTAGATGTCTTATTCCATTAACATCCATATCCCATTTTATATATTAGTCAAGAGATATGTTATACAGATTGTTATTACATTTATAACTTATTGAATAAGAGTTGTCAAATTGTCTGAAATAACTCATCTGATTTAAATTAAGTCAATATATAAGAAATCAAGAGATTAAATACTAGAAATTGATACGGTGAATCATTATGTGATGTTTGAAAGTTTTCTGTGTTAGGTAGGAGAAGAAGATTATGTATAGCAGAAAAGGAATACTTTGCTACAATATAAAATGGCGACAAATGCACATTTATTGTCACTAAATATGTGTTTTTGTGACGAAATAATGGCGTTGCTAGTTTATTGAAGAAATAAATGACAAAATATGATATTGTCATGAAAGAAATATTTTTGTCACTGTTAATTAACAAATTATGACAAATATTTGACAAAATATTTTGCCACAATATAAAATGGCGACAAATGCACGTTCATTGTCACTAAATATGTGTTTTCGTGACGAAAGAATGGCGTCACTACTTTTTTGAAGAAATAAATGACAAAATATGATATTGTCATAAAAGAAAATATTTTCATCACTGTTAATTAACAAATTATGACAAATATTTGATAAAATATTTTGTCACAATATAAAATGGCGACAAATGCACATTCATTGTCACTAAATATGTGTTTTTCGTGAAAAGAATATATTGTTTTATGTGGTAATGTTGTTCTTGGAATACTGACTTTAGGTTTTAGGCTATGCAATCAAATTGGATGAGTCTATTCCCCTGATTCCCTGTGCTGTTCTTGGTATATCTGTTATATGAAGGTAAATGAGGCGCTTGCTTTACTTTTTATGATACTAATGCTTTTATTGTTTTAGAACCTTATCTTTTGGTGTAATAGATGTTAATCTTGACCTCAGCACTTTCTTGGTTTATATAACTTTTTTCTAGCGGTGGTGGACTGTGGAGTATGTTTTAGCATCCAAGTTGCATATATTTTCTTGCTTTAGCAACCTTGCACCCCCACATACACACACAAAGACATCACCAAAATTAAAAGAAAAAAAAACAAATAGAAAAAGGAGATGTGATATATAAAACTTTCAGATACTTGGTAATTTTAACTGAAAACCTTGTTAGAGGAAACTGCCTTCTATTTTCTTTACTTCTAGAAGCTGGATGATACAAAAGAGAGTTGTAGACAACTGTTGTTAACCATCATCTTTAGTTTGTAGTTACTTTCTGTATTTGTTTGTTACATGCCATTGGCTAATTGATATTGCCTACTTGATTTAATGGCAGGATGGGAGCATGGCAATGTCCTATTAAAGGCTTATCAAATCCTATAATTGTAAGTATTGTTTCTTGTTATGACTTTTTCTAGCTGTGCAGTTACATGCCTTGTACATATTGACTTGACGAAATAATGAGAGAATTGTATTGCGGGAATATAAATTCTAAAAGTAGGTATATGTAAATGCAAAGTAAAATCAGGATTAATTAGAAGAAGAAACTCGATCAAAACTCCGTTGTGAAATGTGATAGAGATTAGAGTGGGAATCATACAGTACTTCTTTTGATTTGAAGAACGGAGGGAGAAATGCGAAGTTAATGAAGAACTCTATTGCTAAAAGTGGAAACATGACAGTTTAATGAAATAGAACATAAGGGTATTTTCACAGGCATTGATCCAATTAGTTGTTGTTTTAACATGATTGATTTAGAATGATTAGCCCTTTGCTTGCATGTTAGTAACAAGATTAAAAAGACTTTTTTTTTAGCTCAATGATGGTGATATTTTAAATTAGTTCGTGTTACTTGTCTTATTTATTTTTATTTTCTTGTGGTTCTTGATCCTGCGAAGGTCGAGAAAATGGTTTCCATGTGAATGACACACATAATGTTCTTCAGTTGAAGCTACCTTAGCGTAACTCTTGTTCTAAAACTACCAGATAATTGCTTGAATTCTAAGACTTATTAGCTTTAATTTGGAGACTCGAGCTACTCTTTATCACATAATATTGAGATACTTTTATTTTAGTTTCAAGTGAATGGAGTGTTCAATATTATTATATTGTTAAAACAATATTTTAGGATAAATTTTGTCTCTTTGTTATCTAATTTTATAATTTATGAATTTTATTCCCGCTCTCCTGTTGCGTTTCATTTGCTCTTGTTGGTCACATGATTAAATGGTGGGAAACATTAATTAGTTTGGCTGAATATTGAAATCATGGTAAAATAGCACTTCTTTTATGAAGTGCGATCTATTGAATGCAAACGCGGGATAGCGCTTCTGCCTAAAATCGCTATCAATTTAATATCAGATAATCCTTCTTTTATGGAGTGTTATCTTATGAATAAAAATATGGGATAACGCTTCCTCAAAAAAACCTATAAAATATGCATCTCAGATAGCGCTTTATAAGCGCTATCTACAGGATAGGGCTTTAGATAACGGTGGTTCTAACAACACTTGGAAGCCCTATCTAAAGGGGAAAAAAAGTATTATCTGAGTGTTTTTCTGGCATTATCTAAAGAGCTCTTTTCTAATGAAAATGCAAAAAATAAATAAAAACTTATTTGTGGTTATTACGATAACTCTTTAAATATTGACACGGTTATAATTATTTTATGTAGATATTAGCTATCTTCCAAACAACTATTGTGTAACAAAAAATAACATTCACGACAAATAAAACTAAGTGCTATTATAAAATAACATTACAGTTAAATTGTCAATGATGAATCATAGGGCAGACGTGATAAAACAAAAAAGAAATCAAATCATATCAACGTGAGAGTTCTGGATGATAGTTACGAATTTGGGAGAGTATGGAACAATTGGGGGTGGGTAAATTTGGATTACAATAAATTATTAAGGGTGATTTTGTTTTTTGAATATTTAAAAACATAGAGCTTATAAGTTGTTTTTCAAAAAAGATAGGATGAAAGTATTTTTTCTTGAGTAGGTGTTTTATAGGACCGTCTCATGAATCTATAATCCGTAAGACGGATTCATCTAATCCGAACCGGATCCATACCTTGTCTATTCTAAAATAAAAAAGAAAAAACCTAGTGAACAGAAAGATAAAAAAAAAAAAAAAAAAGAACACCACGAGCCACTGCCTCTCTATCGTTCTTTTTCTCTCTTCTTCCCCCCCTCATTCTCTCCCAGTTTTAGAAACACAATGATTCTTTACCAGGAAAAACGCAGCAATAAATTTGCAGACTCAGCCTTAGTCTCAAATTATTGCAGTAAATTGATTGTCAATTGATGAGGACCAGCAAGTGGGTTTTGCTAACACGCTCAAAAATGTACATATGTTCATGAATCTAACAAAGATAGGCTTACATGTTGCTACTTGATGGATGACGTGATTAATTTTTTGAATTTTGTTGATCGTTAATATTTGTCCACTTTTACTTCTATGTAAGCATCAAATGTGGTGTTATGAACTTGAAAGTGTTTCTCAAGTGTTTGAAATGCTCAAGTGTTATTAATATTTCATAATTTTATCTTGCTTTGAATTTTGTGTACACCAATTCAGTCATTATTCTTTAAAAAATGCATTAATTCATGTCATACAAGTGTTTGATGATTTGGCTGAATTAATATTTTTTAGGGGACAACTAATACTTTTCAGATAAAAGATTAATACATTTTAGGGGACAAATTAATACCGTTTAAGGGAACTACTTGTAATCTTCAAGGAGATTATTAATACTTTTTAAGGAGACTACTAATACTTTTCAATAGAAAACTAATACTTTTTAGGGCGACTATTAAGGCAAAAACTTGTGTAAGACGATCGCACAGTGCGACAGGTGATACTTTAAGTGTAAAAAATGATACTTTTGGTGTAAAAAGTGATACTTTATCTGAGTACACTAAAATTAAGTGTATTCAAATAAAGTATCACTTTTTACACTAAAAATATCACATTTCATACTAAAATTATCATTTTTTACCCTAAAAGTGCAATTCCTCTTACTGTGCGACCGTCTTACAAGAGACCTATTTGACTATTAAATATTTTCAGGGGACTACTAACAGTTTTAAAGGGGATCAATAATACTTTTCAGTGGGACTACTAATACTTTTAAGGAAAAAAATAATACTTTCTGCGTAAAAGTTATAATTAATTTTACAAGTAAATAATATCAGTTTTATTAATTTTAAAAACGTATACTTTTCAGGTAAAAAGTAATACTTTTTAAATTAAAAATAATACTCTTTTAATAAAAAGTGATACTCTTAAATATACTGTGTAAGTAAATAATATCGGTTACTCTGAAAACATATACTTTTCACAGAAAATGTGATACTTTTCAAGAAACAACTAATACTTTTTAATTATCATCACACCCATTGTTAGCCTAATACTAACAAAAATATCTTCGCCCTTTTACATTTACTAAAATGCTACCGTCCTAATATTTACGAATATGACACCGCTCTTATAATATTTACAAAATACCACCACCTAGTATTTATGTATATTAATCAAAATATTTGTTTCATAATCAAAAGACAAGAATTTAAATTTGGGTTGTGAAATCGAGTTGCAAATTTGGTTGTTGCAGGTGCTCAGAAGACATGGAATAATTAGTAAGATTGACAATTAATGCCTCATGCTATTACAATTTTGCTCTGATTACCAATGCCTCGGGTGCATGGGATATTGTGTGTCTGAACAATTGAGCAAAAGAGGGTCAATGACGAGGAAGTGGGTCAAGCAACCAAACTAAGATTTGGTTGGTCATTCACTCTCTTTTTTCTTAAGAGCTTATAAACACTCTGACATCTTTTTTTATTGCCCTTAGACCATCTCCAGCACTCTGCACTAATTTGGTGCAAAATCTGTATTTCATCTCCAGCAGTCTACATTATTTTCTGCATAAAAAAAATATTCCACAAGATTCTTTCTTTTATTTTGATTTTTATTACTTTATAATTGACAAAATATTATATAAGTAATTTTATTTATTATAAAATTTATTAATTTTTTATTTTCAAAATTAATCAAATTGACAAAAATAGAAAATTTATTGAAATTAATGCAAAAAATTAAAACAAAAATTCATAATAATACAGAAACATCATTACAATATGATAGTGACTAGTTCTCTGAATTAGAATAAAATGTGTCTCTGCATCTTTGAATTGCCTAAACCGAGTAAGAAAATTTTGAAAACGAGTATGTTCATTTTCAACAAATTCGATGTCCGGAGATGACACTTCTCTTACTTCTTCAATTAGAGCATTAAGATCTCGTTCATCCTCGATTATCATGTTATGCATTATTATGCACGCAGTCATGATATCTTGCAAATCACTTTTACTCCAAAAACGTGCAGGATTTGCCACAATTGCAAATCGACTTTGGAGAACTCCAAATGCACGTTCCACGTCCTTTCTTCATGCTTCTTGTTTCTTTACAAAATATATTTTTTGGGACCACTTGGTGCATGCATAGTTTGCACAAGAGTTGCCCACTTAGGATATATGTTATCAGCTAAATAATATCCCATGTTGAATTCCTTTCCTTGAATAACGTAATGTGCGGGAGGAGCAACCACATTGGCAATGTTAGAGAACAGATGAGACATCTCCAATACATTAATATCATTGTTAGATCCTGGTATCCCAAAATATGCATGCCATATCCATATATCATAATCAGCTACAACTTCAAGAATAATTGTTGGATGACCACTTCAGTCGACATATTTTCCTGCCCAAGTTATTGGATACTTTTTCCACCTCCAATTCATACAATTCAAACTACCTAACATTCCTGGAAAACCTCGTTTCTTACCAATATAAAAAGTAGTCTTGCAATGTTATTAGCCGTGGGTGATCTTAGATATCGCTCAACAGATATCTCATAGACAGCACAACAAAATCTTTTGACACATTCAATTGTTGTTGACTCTCCAATTTTCATGTACTCATCAGTTGCATATGTCGGAACTGCATATGATAATATTCGAAATGCAGTTGTTATTTTCTGAAGCATAGACAAACCAAGTTTCCCCATTGCATTTCTTCGTTGCACAAAGTAACGATCATGATTTTTTACTTCATTAACGATACACATGAATAAACTTCGTGACATCCGATAGCATTGACGAAATTGCTCTTTATTATATGTTGGATTTTCATAAAAGTAATCGTTGAAGAGCTTGGCAGCAACTACGTCTTGGTCATGAAAAATTATTCTATGACCCGGAACAGAGTATCCATGAATTGGTTTAACATTTTGTTGCCTAAGAAATTCAGCTAGCATAAGATTGTTATTGTATATATGTTGAACAATCAAATGTTGTTCAGTAACATAGCTATCTATCAATTATTGAAACTCATCATCAGATGAGCTTAAAGAAGAAGATATGGTAGAATGACCAACAGAATTGAAATTTCTTTTTGTTATAGGAGAAACAATATATAAACAAAGGTTGAAGTGAAAAAAATGATTGGAGTATATGCTCATTATATAATTATTTGGAACTATACTACTCTAGAAAAGTCATGATAGACAGAAAACACAATCCATATGCTTTCAGCCCTAACCGTTGGATAACATATCATCTTTAAAACTTAGCCCTACAATATAAATTAAAAAGCACAAAGAGACATTAGAAAGCACAATTCATGTGCTTTCAACCATAACCGTTAGATAGCACATCATCTTTAAATCTCAGCCCTACAATATAAATCTAAAAAGCGCAAAGAGATATTAAAAAGCACAATCCATGTACTTTCAACCCTAACCGTTGGATAGCATATCATCTTTAAATCTCAACTCAATAATATAAATCTAAAAAGCACAAAGAGTCATCAAAAAGCACAATTCATGTACTTTCATTACTAGCCATTGGATCCTTATCATTAAATTTAGATCTCAACCCTATAATATTCTATAAATAGATGACATACCATATATTCTTCTACACACTTCTCCAACTTCTCCAAATTCATTTGTTTTATAGTTTATCTCCGATATGTCTAAACCACGCACTACTAATTACATAGTTGCTAAAGATCGACACCTTTGTAATGTCTTTCTTGATATTTCACAAGATCCAATTGTGGGCATAAACCAAACCAGAGGACAGTTCTGGAAAGATATTGAAAATAAATACAACTTTGGAAAACCAAGCTTCAACATCAAAGATCGCAACCAAAGATCATTATAATGCCGCATGCAAACCATTCTCAAAGGTGTTAGAAAATTCAATGGATGTCTTCAACAAATTGAATATCTTAATCCAAGCGGTGCAAATGAACAAACACTCATAAGTAAATTATATTTATACGTTTTATTATTTTTGTCATAGTAATAATATCTTTTAATCTCAACAATATTGATATATTATGCAGTTAGAGCGTGTAAATGAGTTGTTGATGCAACAAAAAGATATAGCGGCAGATTCAAATTTGACCATGTGTGGCATGTTATGAAAGAATATGTGCAAGCATAAACTACCGGTGAAGTCTCTTCATTTCCTGAGGAAAATATACCAGAGTTCTCTATTTCTCCTAATCCTTCACTGTCTTCATTTTCAATCAATATAAGTGATGAAAATATTAGTGGTGGTTCTTCATCACATCGGCCTGAGGGCGTCAAAAAATCAAAATTAAAGAGGAAACGGAGTGAAGATGCATCTATTTTTGCAAACACGGTCAAAGAAGAGAATACAAAAAACTTCGGGAAATATTATTAAGTTCAGTTCCAAAAAATGATCGCGTTGTTGAGTTGGAAATGAAAAAATCAAAGCATAAAATCGTAAATCTAAAATAAATAAATTGATGAGAGAAGATAATATTTTAATGATGAATTTGGATACCATTTCTGATCCAGAACGACGTAAATTCTTCCGATTTGAGCAACAACAAATTATGCAGAAGAGGAGGCAAGCACAACAACCAAACTCTAGCAATAAATTTGATATATTTGGAGATTTGTTTTCCAGATCTTGGAGGGTCTGGAAGTGGTCTTCCAGATTATTAGAAAAAAATATTGTATCTATTTTTATTTGTATTTTCAATAATTTTACTTTTAGTTATTTTTATATAATTTTGCCTATTTTATGCCATTTGTATTGTTGTTGTAATTTTATGTTTCAGTATTTTATAATGTATTTTATGTCAGATTTACAATTTTGTGTATAGTATATTAAATCTTATAGTATTATCCAATTATACACCATATTATTTAAAAAATTATCACATATATTGATTTTAATATTATCTTCTACTAATTTCTGATTAATAAAAATATATTTTAAAGGAAATTAAAATTAAGAAAAAAAAAGAAAAATGGTGCAAAAACAAAGTGCGGCCACTTGTGGCGCCTGTCTTTGTGCAAATCAACAAATTGGCGTCGTGCTGGAGGTAAATTGGGGGAGCACTACTCTAAATTGGAGTAGTGCTAGAGAAGCTGTTAAAATCTTGTTTCCATCCCTTGAAATATGAAAATTGGCGAGAGCTTAAAGAATCCACAAAAAGCAAAACACTAAAACAAGGAAAAATTAATAATGCAATCAGACCAAGAACAATTAATTTTCAAAGGGTTTGACCAAACAACTATTCATGTTTTCTTTCCAATGAATTTGACCGAACAACTTGCAAAAATTATGACAAACCAGAAATTTAATTTCATAAAATTGATAAATTTATGAAACAAAAGAGAAGAAAAGACGTTACATGGTTGGGAAGAAGACGAGAAATGTAGAATCTGTGAAGATGACGATGTGAAGAATGACGGAAGAGAAGACAATTTGTATGAGTCTAGGTTTATAAGTTTAGTTTATGATAAATTTTGTCAAAACAAAATATAATTGAGGATATTTTTTTTCAAATAAAAATATAAGCTTATTCCTGGAGGATTGGGAGTACGTAAAACCTTGGGGGGTGGGAGGGTATGGCTAATCCTATAGTTGCGGGTATACTCATTCCCGCGGGAATGACCATTCACAGTCTTAAAATATACCAATTATATGAATGGGAATGAGTTTGGGAATGCCCATTCCATTTCCACCTCATTCCCGCATACCAATTAAGCCGTAGCTTCTTTTAAAACAAATTATTAAACACATATTAAGAGTTGACAAAAGCTTATGTGAGACCGTCTCACGGATCTAAATTCGTGAGACGAATCCCATATAAAAAACCCAATCCAACAAGGAAGGCCCGTTGCATTATTGTCATTTTATTCAACCTGTGTATCTTAATTTCAAGGGAGGCTAACACCCTTAATACTGCTAAATGTACGATTAACAAGAAGAATTGATTTCAATTTTCAACTACCTAAATTACTGTGCGCAGTAGAAGAAAATTAATACTGCTAAATGTACGATTTTCAACTACCTTAATTTCAAGGGAGGCTAACACCCTTAATACTGCTAAATGTACGATTAACAAGAAGAATGGATTTCAATTTTCAACTACCTAAATTACTGTGCGCAGTAGAAGAAAATTACTTCGATCAGAAGTCATTTAAATTAAATTTACTGGGTAAAGAATAAATGCGTACAAATCAAAAAGCTTCATGTCACAACTATCTAAAAGGTTGTTTGTTGAATAAATAAATTTAATTTCCATTACGAGTAAATATACCTTTCACCCGTCAAATTTTGCATGGATCCATTTAGAAAGAAAAATTAGCACTTTTATCAGTTTATGTCGAGGGTACACTGTTGAAGAAGCATTGAATGCCTTAAAAATAAAGTAACGCATAGATGTAGATAATCATAATCTAAACAAACATCAAAAGAGATCTTATTGAAACAATGTTCATTTCAGGATGGTGATTATTACAACCTTCAGTTTGAATAAATGAAGAGGAATTTCAATAGGGATTTCAATTTTTTTCTTCCTTTGGTGCAACATGGTTCATAAAAAATGGAATCTTATGATTATGAGAGATCCTAACTTTTGGTAGAGGGTGGAGCTTGGTGGTGATTTACACAATATACCAGTTATTGGTCTTACGGATCAGAATGAAAGTCATGTGTCTTTTGACATTGAAAATGGTCAAACAATTAAGTAAAGATACACAAACAACCTTATCACCTTAAAACATATGGATTATGTCTACCAAAGTTTGCCTAACACATAGAGAACTCAATTTTTGTACTCTTATAAGTATCACTCTTTAAAGTAATACTTTTAAAGTAAAAATGGATACTTTTAAACAAAAAACCAATACTTTTGTGACTAACACTGTAAGGCTTATAAGCATATAATAGTAGCGAACACGTGTACATAGGTACTAATAGGTGGTTCTGATGATAATTAAGAAGTGTTAGTTTTTTCTCGAAAAGTATTACTTTTATTCTTTTAAGTATTAGTTTTTAAATAGATACTTCTAAAGTTCAAACTAATACTTTTAAAGAAAAAACTGATACTCTTTATGATATCGTTTTAGAGTATCACTTTTTACTAAAAAAATATTATTTTTTACTGTAAAAGTATTACCTACTATATCTTTTAAAAGTATACACTATTTTCCTTTTGAAATTTTATTTTTTACTTGAAAAGTAATATTTTTTACTTAAAAATTATTACTTACTAATCCCTTTAAAAGTATTAATATTTACTTGAAAAATATCATTTTTTTACTTAAAAGGTATACTTTTTATTGTAAAAGTATTCTTACTACATCGTTTAAACTTATATACTATTTTCCTTTAAAACTGTTACTTCTTACTTAAAAATTTATACTTTTTATTTTAAAAGTATTACTTACTATATTTATTAAAATTATGTATTATTTTCTTTAAAATTGTTACTTTTTTACATGAAAAATAACATTTTTCATTTGAAGAGTTGACATTTGGCACTAATTAACACTAAATAGATTCTTGAACATTAATCACATTCAATTTATACACATTATGATAATCTTGAATTTCGGTCCATTCATTGACAACTAGATGATTCCGTCAAATGCCATTTCATGGGGAGGTAAAAGTGTGACCTTTTTGCAACCATTTCTCTTCATAAAGCTCCTCAATATTAGAAGACTGAGATGCTAAAAAAGTCCAGATAATATTCTTAACTTTGCTCATGATCTTGTGTTTGCGAAGCCTCCTGTGCATGATAAATTTTTCGAGACTTTGGGGTGATGATTTCAGAAAGAGCTAGTTGGACACTAAATCTGGGGGCAGAAAAGGATATGTGGTATGGTGGAGATGGTAGATGTGATGACGCAGTACGTGGCAACGTGGCTGGATCTATCACGATAACGTGAGAGAGATTGAAACTATATGCTGTTGAAATTCTTCTGAAATAAGGAATCTGCAGATTTTCCTTTCTTTTTTTTTTATCATTCTAAGACAAAAACTTGCGTGAGACGGTCTCACAGATTTAGATCCGTGAGACGGAGCCCTTACACAAAGTTTTAAATGTTTTTTTTTCAGATTTTATTTTTCTTAGGGTTTATATTTGTTTTTTTAGGGTTTATTTTGTTTCTTGAGTTTATTTTTAATTGATTTGAGTTTTTAGGATTTTTAGTTTTTTTTAGGGTTTATTTTTTATTTTTTGGGTTTATTTTTATTTTTCGGGTTTATTCTTCATGGTTCATGTTTTTAGGGTTTATTTTTGTTTCTTCATGGTTCATTATTATTTTTAAATTTATTTTCATGGTTCATGTTCTCAAGACAGAGCTCTTAGGAGGTCCGTCCGTGAGACCGTCTCACAAGAGACTTGCTCTCATTCTAATTATTTAACAGATTATTTCAAGAATCACTGTATCATATAATGACCTATCTCGTGTTCTATTTTCTGTGTGGGTGAGAGAGAGAGAGAGAGAGAGAGAGAGAGAAAGAAAGAAAGGTCAGATTGTGCAGAGTTTTGTAATGTCAAGTGTGTACGACAACTGGGTCTGGGAGAGGTTGGTTGCAGCCGTTCTCAGCTTAGATAAATTTCCCTCTGTGATAGCCTTAGCAGCTCCTTTTCATCTGATTTCAGTTCACGTTTCAGACTTTCAGTTTTGACTCTTCCTTTCAATATGTCGGTGCTGGTATTTCACTAATCTAAGTATTTCTTGCTTTCTTTTCTCCCAATTACCCTTATTTTGTGAAAATGATCCATCCTGTTTTTTTTTTTCCCTTGTTTAATTGTTCTATTTGATGTGAAGATTCAGACTTTATGTGAGGATTTTCACAAAGCAATTCTTTGTTTCTTTATTTTTGAGTAGCTTTTTTGGTTTAGAGATTTGGAATTTAACAGTGTTAGTTGCTCAAAAAACAAAAATAAAAAAAACTAAAAAATTTACAGTTCTGTACAGTTGGGTTTTGTGTCCCCCGTTTTGGGGTTTGTCCATAAAAAATATATTTCTGTTCTGTATTCTTCTTGGCATCACGTTTCCTACAGTTTTCTTTATTATATACTTTTTGTTCTTTTCATTTCCGGGGTGGGTTTTCTCGTTTGTCCTTTTATGATGGTTTTGTGTTTATTTAATCCTAGTTTATTTAATCCTATTGATTTGATTTTTATGTCAATTATTTAGTTCAAAAGTAAGAACAAGAACAAAAATCTTTGAAATTGCTCATCTTTGAATTTAAGTACACAGACTTGCAAATCCCAATCCAATTTCATCTAAAACTCATTCTTTTAAGATATTTTATTTTTCAACTCAACTCCACTCTTTTTCTCTCTTTTTCATTCTTAGGCCTTGTTGCCTTCTTTTTTTTTTTTTTTTCTTCTGCCTTAAACTTTCAATTTTCCTCAAAATTTCCAGAAATTTTTCTTTTTTTCTTCTCTTGCTCGATTTCTTTCTCTCTTTCTTTCCTGATATTTTTTTTCCTTTTTCGAGCTTCATTATTATTTCATTTACTTAGACACTGTTCATCCCTCATTCTTTTGCCAACTTTCTCTCTTTTCAACAATTTCACCACATCTCCCCAAAACTATTCATCTTCTATAAGGTCAAGTAATTTTAGGGATAAAAATCATCTTCCAATTTTAAAGTTAATGTTAAAAATGGCTAACTAGGGAATCATGAGTTCATAGGTAGACTTTTTAGTAGGACTGGCAATGGGCCGGGCTGGGCCGATCCAAGTACAACCAGCCATTCCGGGAAATCGAGTCGGGCCGGGCCGGGCCAATTTTTGATCGAGCCTCAAATTTCCTAGTCCAGTCCAGCCCATCCCCGGGCTGTCACGACCCAGACGGGACGCGACGACGATCAACAACTTAAACAGAAATAAACCAACAACCTAAACAATAATAACAAGATCCCAAATGAAACAAAGTCTAAAGTAGCGGAAATAAACTACGAGTACCAATACAAATACAACCCAACAGAAATATCCGAGTTATAGCTTACAGTCTAGAACGAAGAAATAAAGTACACATCACATCACAAACTTAAGTATCAAAGGGTCCTACGCCCTTAAGTTACAGTCCAAAATGGAAAACGGAATAGAAGAAAGTCCAACATCAGCAAAAGTAAAAGAAACAAGTCCAACAACATCAATAATAGGAAGCAAGTCCAACAGGCGGAGCACGGGAAATCAATCCATGGTAGGTTCGGCATCTTCAACGTACTCCTCATCTAGCCGTTAGAAAACAGGAGGGGATGAGACAAAAATTCTCAGTGGATGGGGTGATCGTGTGCAGGTGTGGCAATTTACATAGTTAATGCAAGAAAACTGTTGTATAAAAAATACGTGAGTCATGATGCGTGGTTTCACACACAGTTTACAAGCATCGTGATATATATACTTAATATAATATACTTATACAATTTTGATGAGACAATTCGTGTTCATACAAGCATTATGTGATTCAAGCAAGATAGGTAGGATTGCGTATGGAATGTAATGCCAATCCATGCCAGACAAGTAGTGGTTGCGTACGGATTTGTAGCGCAAACCAATGCAATACAAGTAGCGGTTGCGTATGGATTTGTAGCGCCAACCAAACGGGTCCGATTAACTCCAGAATCATGTGTATCAGACAGCGATTCCTTCGTTCTTCCTTGTAACTCCCCGAGCAAGATGGTCCAAGACCTGTCACCTTATCACTCCATAGGCAAAGACAAATCCACAGTAGAGCTAGCTAGCCCGGATTGTCATAATTTTGATTATACCTCAAGTACTACGACCCGCTTTCCTTGGACAAACTCCGTCCCTCAGTTGCGGGATTAGGACGATGGGGCCAGATAGTGGAATAGCAGCCGAGTTGCCCGGTTCCATCCCCGACGTATCCATTCCAACTGTGAGCTCGACACACCAAGTTGACTCAGGCAGGAAAATAATTACAAGTATAGGATGTCAACCAGGCAGTCGAGTATATTGATTCAGGGAAGCAGTTCAGGAAAAGTTTCGAAATCGCGTGTGGCAATTATGAGCGTTGGTGGAGTAATTTGGATGAAGATAATTATTGAAAGGATAAGTAATCTTCGATGTCTTGAAGAATTAGGTGGGACTTAAATCTCGTTATAGATTCGGAACCGCAAGACGAGGAAGTTGCCCCGCAATCGCGTATTAATCGGTCAAGACGATCCGATAAGTCAAGGGATTTTTAAGAAAATAAAATATTTTAAATAATTATTATAAGTAAGTGGGTCCAAGGTTGTTCTTAAAAGAAAATAATTTGAGTTAGGTCCTTTGTTAAAAAGAAAATTTACAATTAGCTCCGTTTTGTAAAAACCAATAATTTTGGGGTTAAAAATTGAATAAACAAATATTCCGACCTTTAAAAATTATGAGGTTATTTCTTAAATTCTCTAAATTGTTCAGAGATTCCGGTTTTTAAAGTTTTGAGGTCTAGTTTTTATAAAATTCTCACATTGGCCCTTAATTTGTTAAAATTGTCATTTCGGGCCTTAAGTTTAAAATATTCGGATCTCACAAATCGGATGGGCTTTTAATGTGGTTCTAGTTGTAAAATGTCACTAAGGTCAGTGGGATATTGGGACAAGAATAGTTTTAAAAATAAATAAGTATAGGTCCCTTAACTTTTGAAAATCTCATTTTTGTCTCATTTTAAAATAATTGCCTTTAAGGCTTTTAGGGGTATTATTGTTATGAAATTTGAACCTTGGGTTCAAAAGATCATTAAGTTATAGTTAAATTAGTATTTCCAGGTACATGGACTATATAAGTCCTGGAAATTTCATTTGGGTCGTCAAGTTTAATCTTTTTCAATTTAGAATACTCTTAAAATATGTTACTTGCAGTCCCTTAAGAGTTAAAATTTCTAATTTTAAAATAGGGGCCTGGTACAGTTTCGAAAATTGTAATTTAGCCCTTAAACTTCTAAAATTTTACAATCTAGTCCTTGGGCTTTTAAGGGTTGATTTTATTTATCTCAAAACTCTTAAACATTTATTAAAATGTCCAAACATCATTTTTGAACCTGAGTACTGTCCCAAAATTCAAAAATTACAGAGAGGTCCCTTAAGTTTTATTTTCTTGCAATTAAGTCCTCCAATTTGTCATTTTTGCATTTTAAGTCCAAAAAATCAAATTTAATCGATTATGCTCGACTTGTCCAGGTTATAAGTCATATCAAACATGAATATCAAGAATCATAAACATGCATGTCCATTTCATACAATAATACATCAAATACATCATTAAAATGTACATGCATGCACCTAAATTTCAAAAAATAGTATTTTTGAGCAACACTTGAGAATTTTCACAATTTGATAAATGAAATCAACACGCAATACATAATATATATATCTCAAGTACTCAAGAATAAAATACTACATGCATTTACGGAAGAACACGTAGGAGTAGAAAGAATTTTTCCACCCACCTTAAAAATTGGATTGTTGTGAAATAAAAGGTTATATTTCACAACTTGAATATAAACTTACTTAGGACAGCCCCTAAGTCAAAAATACCAAAAAAAAAATAGGAGTTAGAAAAATGATGTTAAAATTAAGAAGGAGAAGAAAGAGGTGAAGAATTTGACAAACACTACACTTACCTTGTGTAGTAGGAAAAATGAGTCTAGTAATGGCTTCAAAATTGAAGGACTTGCTCATCCTCAAGAAAATCTCCCAAGGTCAGCCCTATTTCTCAAAAATGAGAATGGGATGTTAAAATTTGAAAAAACATAGAAAGAAGGAGAAAAAGGCACTAGAGTCCAATATCTTACCTTATAGTCTAATTCTTCACAATTTCTCTTGAAGTCCTTTTCAAGATGATGTCAATGCTCTTAATATCTTCAAGGTCTTCTAATTATACCTCAAAATCAAAATTCAAACTTAAAGAAGTGAAAAGGATGAGCTAGGTGATATCAAAAATGGATTGAAGATGAAATTTCTTACCTTGTATGGTATATGGTTCGAATTTTTTTGGTAGAATTAAAAGGAGAATTCTTGAAATTTTGTTAAGTTTAGAAGAAAGAGAAGAAGAAAGTTTAGAGAGAAGTAGGAGAAAACTTAGAGAGAAGAAGGAGGATTTTTGTGTAAGAGATGAATGTGTTGGTAAAAATGTGATGATTTTTTTTTTTTGTAAAAATGGCCTAAGGGCGGATCACTATGGGAGGGAGAGGAGAAAAATTTTTCCAAGGCTTGAACTTGGTCTCTTGCATGGAGACAACTTGGTAGTCAATGTATGGGTTCGAATGGAATATTGAGAGGAATGAGGGGAATGTTGGAGATAGTGGAGAATGTTGGGAGATTTAATGATATAAAATTGAGGTATAAGATATTGTGTATAAGGTTTGTATTAATGGTGTAACTATACACAAGATGAATAACATAAGGTGTATGTGTACAAGAGTTGAATGGTATTTTTACACAAAAATACCCCTATGGCCGTCCACTACTATGTTAAAATGTGGTATCCATTTTTTTTTGTCCCAAAATTGATGATAATAATCTCCAAAATAAATAGTGATTTCCTTGATCACTTATAAGTCTCATGATCACTTATTCTAAATCAAATTCTTAATTCTATAATGTATAAGTCTCTAAAATAAATAGTCTCTTAAAATTCTAAGGTGACTAATAAATGCACAAACAATAATATTGATCAATTAAGTGATCATTAATGTGAAATAAGATTAGTAAATGATCATGATCACAAGTAATAAATAAAATGAAATTAAATGTGAAATATATTTATTATTATTTACACGTCAAAGTGACGCGGTAAAATAGTCAAAATAGTACATAGACGATAAGTAAAATAATTACATGCTCGAATAAAAATCGAGGGCTTCAAACGGGCCACGGGCCAAATCAGCCCAAGTTAAATATTTAAAAACAAAAAAACAAAAAAAAATATTAGAAAGCTAAATATTGTATGTTAAATTTTATATGATATAATATTCATCCTTTTTGTTGGTTGATACTTTACTAGTACAGGAATGGAGTTTTGACAAAAAGAATACATTTAGTGCAATTGTTTTTTCTTAAATTAAATATTATCGGGCTCGGGCCAACCCGAAAAAAATTGGCTTTTTTGGCCCGAGCCCGTCTGGCCTGATGGGCCTACTGGATCGGGCATTATAGGTCCGATTTTTTTCGAGCCTTAAAAAACAAGGCCCAGCCCAGCCCAACCCTATATCCGTGCTGGTTGGACCGACCCATCGGACCAGGCTAATCTTGCCAGCTCTACAGTAAATCATTTTCAAAAAATAAACACACATGGTTTCAATGAAGATACCAAAGTAAGTTCTAGAGTTCTAACAATCATGAATGACACACTCAAGAAAAAATAAGCTTGCATAAGATAAAAGCAGTTATAGGCACAAAAGCTCACAGACTTATTTTTCGCATCATGCTCAAATACTCAATTTTCTAAACTAATGTCAAACAAGTAAAAGACATCTCCTCAACCATTCATCACATTATTCAAAAAAATATTTCATCTCATAAGATAAAATGCTCATAGTAAAATCATACGGAAGCATTTTTTGTACTTTTTCAAAGTCTTGATCACATATCATACAAAAGCAATTAAACGTGCTGAAGTGATAAACATGCTAAAAAATTGATTTTTTTTAATTTTTTATGCAAATTTTTATTCTTACATACAATCCTAAATGCAACAGTACTAATTTACGCATTCTTGATAACCTGCCCAAACATAAAATATGCTTTTTCCCGCACATATGAGGAAATTATCAAAATATAGTGGAATACATAAAAAGTACTTACCAAATCATTATGGTGGTGGAGGTGGAGGGTAGTGGCCTTGTGAGATGTGCCACTGATCCATACGAGACATCATCTCGTACATGTACTGCTGATGCTGGGTGATAACTGATAACATCAGACCTTTGTAAATATTCAGTGTGATACTCATCAACTGTCGCCGACAATTAGTAAGTATCATCTACTAACTTGCCCACATCGGCTTCCACCCTTTCAATCCTATCACTCATATTCCATGGCCGGTTACCCCCTTGTCTAGAGGATCCCAGCATATCCCTCTCTTGCATAGGCTCATCTTGCCCTTCCTGAGCATCAGTCCCCTGATCACCTTTCATCAACCAATTACTCCTATTTCTGATAGAAGTAGCTTCCGGGTTTGGGAACGTAACTCGAGTTCTATCCACATGATTCGACCAATAATCGCGCCTATCAAATTGAATTATTTTCATAGAGGATAAAATAATCATATCAATTAGTTTTGGTCCATCGGCTTCCACATACCCCTGAAAGCTAACATTGAAGTGTTCGTATATAGGAGTAATAAGCCAACCAATACAAATTCCTCCCCTATCTATTTTTCTCACTCTATCGAATTGTCGGGCTATCATAGCCCTGGCATTTGGCACAACCTGCGTTCCCGACGCCATACACCAAATAATGAACAAACTCGTCTATTCTTAAGGCCCTTTGCTATCCTCCCTCATGAACATCGTTTCCGCTAAAGTTCATTGTACATAGCAAAATACAAGGTTTCGAATGCTAGATGCCTTCAATGTACCCAACGTATAAATCCGTTTACCTGTTATCTCCCTTTAAAATCAATCCTTATTAAAATCTTCATGTTTCTCCACCCCATAAGCCGAAATTCTATATATCACATTTAAATCATTAATTAATAACTCCCTCGGCTCATTGGCTAACTGGAACCTAATCCCCATCAAATTTTATTTTAGGACTACCGATTCAAAACTACTTAAGAATTCAATTGTATAAATCGAATATGTATCCCAATACCCATTCAACAATTCATGACAATATATACGACCACACATTGCACGAAAGTCCTCCAACAAACCTAAATTAGCGAAAGTAGGTTCATCAGGATACCTTATATTTCCCATCGAGCCCGGTGTATTTCATCTGGCATGATGGCATTAGAAGCCTCCGATTCATCGGCCGCATACTCCGATTGGGTCTTGGGTTCGGGCTCTAGTGTTGGCTCCCTTCTTCTATATTCCTTCTAGTTCCTCTTTCTCCTCTAGAAGCCATGAAAACCAAGTTTTGAAGTGTTACAAATCCGAAATTTGAAGATTAAAAATCCCCAAACTTGGAGGAGAACTTGTAAGAGTTTAGAAATTGAAGGAATTTAATGATGGGTTTCTTGAGAAGGAATTTGTGTTTTTGGGATAAGATTTAAAGTGAATTTGGAAAAGATTTGGAGAAGGCTTTGATTATTTGGGAGTAAATGTTTGAGTTTTAGGGTTTGGGTAGGAGAAAGTGGGATAGAAATTGAGTGTTGGAGGTTAAAAGGGAGTGAAAAATTCGTCTGGGTCTATCGCATGGCCCATGCGGGTTTGCATATGGCACTGCACGTTGGTTCTATTTGCTGATGTTCTACTCCACACGGTCGTGTGGCGTCACACGGCACGCGTCTATGTGTTTTTGGTCGCACGGACTGTGTGATGTATTTTTCCTTTTCTTTTTTGATTTAAACGTGGAGTTTGCCGTGATGCCTCCTGCACCACAACTCACAAAAGCAAACAAAACTAAAAATCAAGTAAATACTAAAATCGAAAATTGCATTGAAATTAAATAAAAAATGAAGGCTATGAAAATGAAATACGAAATAAGAAATTATTTGGGTTGCCTCCTATAGAGCGCTAAGTTTTACGTCTTCAACCAGACTTTAGATTTCTATTTTCGTTGTCATTGAACTTGGTCAGTTCAAATATTTGAGCCCTCATATTCTGTACCATCCATCAGATGAATGGCATTGCACTATTCTCTCGGATTCAATTCAATGGCGCTTGGGATTTGCCATTTTGATGTTGGCCTTCCACTGCAGTAGGCATCTGGGCTACTTGTGTTTCTAGAGATTTCAATCTTTCATTTACGTTCGTGTTCAACTAAGTGACTTGTTCCTCAATCTTGTCTATCTTCGCCTCATCCCTATTCAATCGGCTCAAGTTTCTATGATAAACGAGGATTGCATCTCTTCCACATATGTTTTCTTATCACTTGACTCCGCTCTGCCTTGATTACCCTCATTAAATTCTAGAAGTGGCTACAAAATATTTTTGTTATTAGCATAGAAATTTCTCATGGTTTCGTAGCCCTGGGTGATAGTAATTGGGTGTCTGATTATTTCTATAGTTGTTGTTGAAGTTTCTTTGCTATCCCACAAAATTAGCATCTTCTTCAACAATCGCAGGATCCCTAGGAGTCACTTGCTGCATCGTATTCAGTTTCATATTTAGCATGGATACCGATTCTGTGAGCATGGAAACTTTCTCATCCTGAACTTCTGCCACACGTTTGATATTGTATCTCTCGAATGGCCACTGGTAACTATTATTTGCCATCTCTTCTAACAACTATAATGATTCCTCTGGATATTTCTTTAGCAGTGCACCTCCAGATGCAGCATCTGTAATAGTTCTCGTGTTGCCACTAAAACCATTATAAAAATACTGAACCTGTTGGTAATCAGGATACCCATGTTGTGGGTATTTCCTTAGTAATTCTCTGAATCTATCACATGCCTCATATAATGGCTCTGAATCAAAATGCCTAAACTGGGCGATTTCAGATTTTAGCTACAACATTTCACTAGGGGGAAGGTATTTGGCTAAGAATTGTTATCTTAGTTCAGCCCAATCTACTGCGGGTGGTGTCAAAGAACATAACCATCCCTTGGACTTATCGCGCAGAGAGAATGCAAGAAGGCCGTATCGAATGATGTCTTCAGAAATACCATTCATCTTGACAGTATCGCATATTTCTAGAAATTGTGCCAGATGCGTGTTTGGATCCTCAACGACTCTTCCCCCAAACTAATTTTGTGAAACCATCTGGATCAATGCAGGTTTAAGTTCAAAGTAGTCCCTAACTGCCCTTCTCGTGGGACTTTCGACAATCGGTCATGTCCATCCGCCCCAAGTGGGGCGTTCTTCATTGTTTCTGTTATCCACGACATTCTGATTATTCCCATCCGCCATTGCTTTAGATCTTTTTCTTGTTGTTTCACTGTCTTCTAAATTTCCAAATCAATGGGTATTGGATGGGCAGATCTGGAACGTGTGATCATGTACTATCTGCACTTAACAAAAACAATGTTAGAACCAAATTAATAAAATAATTTACAAAAAAAAAAACTGAAAAAAAATAGAAAATTATATAAAAATAGAAAAATTTTAAAAAAATAAAAAATATTTACAAAAGCTTCAATTAAGAATGAACTACTTATCACTATATCTAAGTAAAATCTTTCAATCCCCGCAATAGCGCCTAAAACTTGTTCGCCAAAAACATTTGATCTCTATACTACAAGTGCACAGTGTAGTTTATAGGACAATGGCCAACAAGGTTGTATTCCTCAAGGATTAACTACAAAACACTTAGGCTATAATAACATTATATTCTAATTTTATTGAAGCGACCGAAAATCACAAGTTTTATAAATCCTAAACTAACAACTAAAAATAAAATATAAAAATTGATAAAACCTGTAGGTCCCAAGGGGTGTGGTATAAGGTTTAGAAGGGGGAGGGGGGTGAATAAACCTTACCAAATTTGCACTTTTAGTCTTTTTAAAAATTTCAACAGAGTTGACTCAAATCAACTAAGTCCTTGGGGGATATCTAGTTTGGCTTATTTCATGTAAGTTACCCACTCAACAGACTCGACTGAGTTATTGATAGTATAACTCGGCTGTGTCAGCTAACACTTTACTCTTTAGATGATTTGGTTTTTAACAGGGGAAGACTTAACACCCTTTATTAATTTTAAGCTCGTTTTTAACACTTGTTATTATCAGTTGGATAGCAAAATAACTTATCAATAGATATGAAAATATAAGCAAGAAAGTAAATGCTGAAAGTAAACGACACAAGCAAATTTATATTGGTTCGATGATTGGGTAATTTCTCTAATCCACTCTTCTCCAACTCCTGGAGGAATCCATTAAGTAATAGATTGAGTTACAAAGCAGTTCTCAGTCTAGAGACAGCCTTGATCACACAGCTGGCTTCTCCTGCGACTCAGCTTCTTCACAAGACAACTGCCTTGCTACTTCAGCTCCCTTCAAGTCTTTGGAATTGATCACACAGCCTTCCAACAAACTTGAAACTCCTGGTTCGACCTTGAACCTTTCTACAACTCCTTCAATTTGGAGAGTAGACCCCTTTTTCGTTCTTGAAACTTTTCCTCTTCAACTGGTTGAAGTATACTTTCCTTCACAGCGTGTGTTGGATCGAGTTCCTTCGAGTTTTAGGCTTGAGGAATTTTCTTGATAAGCTTGAGAATATTGCAAGTTATGCTTGCTTGATAATTGCTTGATTTGTTCGTGTAAATCGTAACTTTTTCTCAAATGCTTCCTCAGCCTTTTATAGTGCACATTTGAAAATTTGCCCATTGAAAAGATAGGCTATTTTCAAATGACACTTCATGTTCGTTGGCTTGTCCTTTCTTGGTCTGCAGAGATGTGATGTTGACCCTTCCTCGTATTAAATGGCTCTTCAGCTTTACAGGGTCTGACGCATGCTCCAGTATTTCCCATTGGCTTATTCCTTTTGCATGTTTCTAGGCCAAACACTTTAAGACCTGGCAGCTTGGACTTTTTACTATATTGAGTAATATCCTTGACTTCCTTCCAACGGATCAATGTCGATTGTCTGACTTGATCACGCTTTTACCCCTTGACTTGAGTCTGCTCCAAACATATGGGATTGACTCAACTGTCACTTCAACTGTTAGATTTGGCTTTTTTTGCTGACTTGACTGACACTTCCTCATACTTCACATAGCTGTTCCTTAGCCGGCTCTCCTTAAGTCGAGTCCTTGTCTTTCATCTTGGTCATACTCAGCTGACACACAATGGAGTTTTCACTCTAGTCTGCAGTGACTTCTTGCATTCTTCGACATAGCTGACTTCACTCAGCTCTTTCAGTCCTGTCTATTACAACTTAGAATTACAAGGAAAATGGGGTGCCAACTTCCTAGTCTATGTTTTACATGGTATCATAAAAAATATTACAAATAAATTTCTTAACAATTTCCCCCTTTTTGATGATGCCAAAACTTAAATAAAATAAACAACAAACACAAGCAGTGTAGTAATAAAAAATGTATGCTTTAAATAATCACTTTTATTGATCATAGCATTCTTGTCCTTTACAAAGCTGTTTACAACAATATACTCTATACATTTATTGAAATACAACATGTAACAGAGCAAACTTACAAGGAAGGTATTAGAGCTAACAGCTAACTTACAAAGAACTTACAGCTGTGTATTTACAAGATAAAATACATAAAGGGGTTGCAGCCGTCTTCAACGCCTTGACTGCTTTCTTTTTCTCTCTTCATCTTCTGCTCTTCTTCTGTCCTCATCAGCTCTCATTCTCTTCCTTTCTTCTTCATCCTTCTTCTTCTTCTTCTTCTTCTCATATGCTCGCCTCACAGCAGGGTCATCCCTACGTTGCCGTTCCTTCCATTCACGAGTTGTTCGTTCATTTTCAGCTTCCTGTCTTCTCACAGCTTCGGCATTCTTGCGTGCAACTTCCAGGTTAGCAAGATGATCAAATCCAGCCCAGTATGTGATCCCTTTCTTCTGCGGATCAACGTAGTTAGTGTCTTCTGGTCTTGGCCGCGGTTGAGAACTTCTTCCTGTTCCACTACCACCATACCTTTCCCTATCTCTTTCTGACTCAGCTCCTCCTCCTCTGGGAGTGTACTGTACTGGAGCTTTTGATTTTCCAGCTGAGCTGTTGGAACTTTGCTGCTTATCAGCTGATTTGCATATTTCTAAACCTTTCTCCCTGTACAAATCCCAGGCTTGTGGTAGAGTCATATCTTGGAAGTAGCTTTCTGCCTCTATAGTTTGAAACTCCTCTAGGGACCTGGGTTCATACCCAACATCAGGCATAACAATATCTCTTGGGGGCTTGATCGCAGGGAAATCTTTTTCTATTGGGGGACCATCATATTGCCATTCTAATATTCTGAATCCGCGCAGACTGCTTCTCAGCTACCTTCTCAAAATCAGCTTCTATGGTTTTTCTTAATTCTTTCACTGCCAACTCAGCTTTCTATTCTACTGTCAGCTCTTTCGGCAACTTGCTGAGAATTGAAGCTATTATCTCTCCTTGTTGGGGGGTTTCAGCGAATATAAGCTTCAAGGGGGGATTTTTCGAGCTTCCTTCCCCCTTAGCTGTTTCTCCCTTCTTTTCCATCGTATGACTCCCTTTCTCTTCCTTCAGTTCCTTCAAGGCCTCATCTTCCCCCTTTCTGGCATCATCACCAAAAGATAGGGTCAGGCCAGGGAACAAACCACTTAGAATGAAGTCAAGTCAGTTGTTCGTCGAATTTTGCTTGTCATCTGCTTTGGAGTAGGCTGTTCAGAATTCGGACCCCGTAACCTTTGCTCAACTGCCATTAATTTCATTTCTACCTAAAGAATACTGAACTTCTGGTTCATGTTGTCCTCCAGTCATGCAATCTCGCTCTGGTGTTGTAGCTTGAGTAACTCTATATCCGACTTGTGGGAATCTTCAATTCTCACCATAAACTATTTATGCCTCTGCTGAAACTGTGCATTACCAGCACTCCATACTAGCAGCTCTGCAAAGAATGATTTGAAGTAGCGAACTTGCTCTAATCGCATAGCAGTAGTCTGTGCATCCCATTCCCTGATCTGTAGGACAACTCCTCGAATATCTTCACTGATGGTGGCATCACGGTTGTCAAGCCTTAGGTCTAACGATGCTAGGTGGCGTTCTATCTTCTCAATTTATGCACAAATCTCCTTGATTGCCTTTCGAAATTCGGCTGCAGAAGCTAACTCTTCCTCAAGCCAAACAACATTGAAGTCAAAACCTATAGGCACAATGGAATCAATTGGAATAACTGGTTCTTCCTGCGCAGTGTACTTTGCATGTTCTCTAGCAGACTCGGCATCCAGAGATGGCAATTCAACATCAAAGTGGAAAATCTCAGTAAACATATCATCTAGAACGAGAGTGATTCCCATAGGTCCACGCCGTGGAGCCTTTCCCTTATCTTTTCGTAGTGCTTCAGCTCTATTCGCCTCGACTGAGTTAGCTTCCTCAGCAGGTAACACAGCTATGGGAGCTCTTTGTTGAGTGAATGAGTCTCTCTTTGAGCAATCGTGGTACCTGCTCACCACTGATTTCAACCAAGGGCGATTGTGTCGGTTGCCGGTTTACTTGGTGTGATCCTCAACTTGTTAACAGCTTCACTAGCATCAACATGTGTTTCCTTTTGAGTTGACTTGTCCTCAGCTGTTTTACCAGTGTCATCGAAGTGTGATGTAGCCATCGTGGTTGGATCATTAGCGAATACAAACCTAATCAAAGTTGTTTTATCACTCCGAGAGTTTAGAGCATCCTCAGCCTTGTCCTTGGCAGATTCATCAATAGGAGTGGACTCGGCTACATTGTGTGATTCCAAAAAATATGTGTCATTGTTTTCCTGGGAATCACTGAGACCGCTGATTATTGTTTCATCATCATCCGTCTCGACATGAAGAATTTGCTCTTGCTCAACTTATTTACCTAAGGAAGTCTCAGCCTCCTTTAGGCCTTCATTATCCCCAGCAGTCTCAACCGCTGTAGGGCCTTGGACAATTATCCCTTCGGCAGACTCAGTTACCTTAGGGTCTTCTATGGACTCCTTCGAGTTTCAAGTCCTAGGATTGCACTTTCAGGACCAGGAGTCTCAACTCCCATGGTCTCAATTCCATCTTTTGCCTTAGCTGCATCGGCGTTATAATCGGCCTTCATTTCAGAGGAGTTTTAGCTGGGACAGTCTTAACCGTCCGAGCTTCGTCAACTTCACTCTGCTTATCCATTTTATTCTCACCTTCACCTCCTAACTACATAGGTTGGTCTCCCACAGCATCTTCCGACCTAGCTGTGGTGGAGAGAGCTTTTCCCTTAGCTGGCACACCAACAAAGTTAACGGTTGTGGGGTTACTCTGCTCCTGAGACCTGGTTGTTTGTCCTTTTAAGTAGTCAGCCATTTGGGCAGGTGTCTCAACACCTTCTTCGGGGTTGGCTTGGCTAGGGTGCCAGCTACATCTCCTTCCTTAGCTTCATTGTCATTCCCCTGAGAGCCATTTTCAGATAGCACGGGGGATGTGATGGCAGCAATGTTAGTTGCAATCTTTTGTGCCACACGCAAAGGATCAGATCGAGTAGAGCGTTGGGAAGACTCTCCTGGACCTTCTTGAAGTTGTTGCTCGTGCATGGGTCGTGATTCCTTAATGGCATTTTGGAACTCAGCCTTTTCAACTGCTGTAGCTGGGTCCAACTCCTCTAGATCGCTGCTGTCAGTTGACTCTATGACATGCTCATGATCGCCAGTGAACATGCACATCTTAGATTTCTCAAGAGCTTTGGCTTTCTCCAATGCCCTTTCTTTCTCATCTTCCTTGATGGCATGAAGGGCATCCATGTAGAATTCCTCATTGAGGTCATAGTGGACAGAGACGTTTCTGAGAAAGCTTAGGAGCTCCTCTTCTTCTTCGATGTACTCAGGATGCGCGAATTGTTATCGAGAGAAGTCCAAATTCCACATTCTCCATCCCGTCAATCTCTGTTGAATATCCGGGTAGACTGGGGAGTACATGATCATGTCATCTTCATCGTCTCCATCTTCCAGAAAGGTTGCAAGTGGGGCTTTCTCTTCCTTAAGTACATTAGCATCATTCTGAGGGGAGTGGACAGCTCTTTCTTTGGGCAACTTGGCTGTCTCAACCCCTTGCGGTTCCACAGATTTCTCACGAGCAGCTGGGTCTTCTACACTCTGCTGATCTACATCAGCAGTCTTCGGGGCATCCATGGTGGCTACATCTCCACCATTCTTCTCTTGAGACTGCTCTTCTTGAGCATCAGCAGTCTCTATAGGCTTCTCTGGCTGAGTGCCGAACTTAGCTGGCTACTCCAACTCCGACATCCTGAACATCCGTCTTCGTTTAGTTGGAACAGGGGAATTTCTGGCTCTACATTCTTAGGCTCTTCAAACGTGAAAACATGTGCTTCAACATTCTTCTTCTTCGACGCAGCTGCCTTTTGAGGCTCTACAGTGCGCCGTTTCTTCACGATTGGAGAAGGGACTAATTCCTTCTCAGTCTCGGCTTCAAGGGCAGGGGTTTCGGGGTCGGCTGCAGGGACAGGTGCTTGTGGCTCGGCTGTAGGGGCAGGAGCATTCTTGGTCTTAGTTGCAGGGGCAGGTGCAAGCTTAGCTGTCGCAGCTCTCTTTTTCTCAGTAGGCTTGGGAGAGAGAGCTGGAGTGGTCGCAACTGTGTCTTCGGTAGGGTCAGCTGACTCACCCTCACTTGTGTCAGCTTTCCTGGAACGCGCCTTTCTCAGAGCTCCAGAGAGGTTTCCCTTGAACATTTTCTTATTTGCATGGAATGGCTTTCCATGACGCAGGGTAATCCCCTTTACTTCCATCAGATGGCCAATCACCAGGCCATACCCCAACGAGCATTCGAAAATCTCATCTTCCTTGAAGGGCTTATTGATCACGTTTTGGCAGATACGGCTGAGACAAACTCATCCCAGTTAACCTTCTTCTCTTGCAAGATCGCAACCATCACCACCAGCTTAGTCCGAGATAGCTGGTTAAAGCTTCCAAATTTCATATCCACGCACTTGGACACGATGTCCATTATTTTGTGGTAATGGTCCTTGATCAATTCCTTCCTAGATGTATAGACATCATTCACAGTTGACTCAGGCTTGGCTATCTCCTTCCAAGCCGCAGTCAAGTTCACATCTTTCTTAGCTATTTCTTTTATCCCCTCAGAGGGCAACTTGCAATGCTCAGCAAGGTCCACAACAATGATCTTGATGGCCTTGCCATGAACAGATGAGCGAATCTCATCATCATGTACTTACGCATTGACGTAGAACATTGCGACCTCTTTTAGGTACGTGTGGGAGAACTCCATTGTGAGAAAGTCCTTCAGACCAGACTTCTCGAGTTTCTCAACGATTTTCTTCACAAGGGTTTCATCAGCACCCTGTTTAATCATTCCCTTGAAGTCCACTATCGATCCTGAGTGGATCTTCTCAGATAACTTGACGAAGTCATATGTAGCATCCATTTTTGTTGAAGATAAATGGTGAAAGAAACATAAGATTTCAAGTTTGAAGAGTAGGGTTTTCGAACTTCTGCAGAGGGAGTTTTCTTGCTTGTTGAAGACGAGAGTGTTTTTGTGAGGAGAGAGAAAATGTATTTTCGGTTTATATTGGACTTGAAAGGACGGTTTTTGGAATTTGAAAACTTGATCAAAATCGACGGTCACGATTTAAGCTTCAAAACCACACTCATTTTCCGCATTAAATGCAACATCATTTATATCCAATCATATGTTTTACCATGCAACTTTTGTACTGACAGTCATAATTATGCTGATGTCATCCTTAAAAATATTCCCACTCACATAAGACGACTGCGTATTTGTCACTTAGCTCATAAATAATTCAGTTATCATCAAAAAGTGACTTAACTCTGCTTCTCTCTTCACATTGGATCACTTAGCTGTCAGCTAACTCGATACAACGGATTTCCCGTCTTGGCTGTTTTACTTGGCTGGATTGTAAAACTTGCTCATTTTCAATCCTCTCTTCTTTTGTCTCTGCTGATTGAGTTTTCTGAGTATCCTAACTCGGCTCAATTAACCCTAGCTCATTCTTGAGCTCTTCAAATCTTGATTCACATAAGGGCTTTGTGAATATGTCAGCTAACTGCTTATCAGTTGAGATGTATTCCAAAGTGATGTCTTTCTTTTCAAAATGATCTCTTATAAAATGAAATCTGACATCAATGTGATTTGTTCTTGAGTACAACACTGGATTCTGAGTGATTGCAGTAGCACTAGTGTTATCACACATAATTGGAATTTCTCTTTCTCCAATATCATAGTCTCTCAGCTGTTGTCTCATTAAATTAATATGTATATTTAACATACAATTGATGTATATTTAACGTATAATACAAATCAGTTAGTGTTAAAAAAATAAGTTATTCGAACAATTTTTTTTTAATTTACATGCATAATTAGATAAATTAATATGCATATTTAACATACGTATGTTGCATATTAAAGTATATTACAAATCAATTAGTGTTAAAAATTATGTGTTCTAACATTTTTTTAATTTACATGCATAATTAGATAAATTAATATGCATATTTAACATACGTATGTCGCATATTTAAAGTATATTATAAACAAGTTAGTGTTAAAAAATAAATTATTCTAACAATTTTTTTTTTTGGCAATTTACATGCATATTAGATAAAAATAAGATGCATATTTCACATACGTATGTTGCATATTTAAAGTATATTACAAATCAGTTAGTGTTAAAAATAATTTGTTCAAACAATTTTTTTTAATTTACATGCATAATTAGATAAATTAATATGCATATTTAACATACGTATGTTGCATATTTAAAAAATCTTTTTTTTTTAATTTTTTTTACAATTTACATGCATATTAGATAAAAAAAATATAATGCATATTTCACATACGTATGTTGCATACTTAAAGTATAGTACAAATCAATTAGTGTTAGAAATGAGATGTTCTAATATTTTTTTGTGATGCATAAATTACTTTTATTTCATGTATCATAATTGCTGATATTAATGATGATATTAATTTTAAGCCTAAAAATCGGTTCCCGAAAAAAAAATCGGGCACTCAAACAGACACGATCTCTCACTGCCGAAAATTAATGGTGTTAATATCTATCCATAATTAATCCCCTATAATCATGCTTGTGTATTTACCGAAAATAAAAGAGGTTACAAATCTATCCAAATTAATCAAAATCGTGTGGGTGTGTTATTACCATCCTAGCTTTTTGGCAGTTTTTTAACATTAAAAATACCTTAAAAATGGATTAATCTACACCCTTCAAAAAAAATAGAATTGATGCACCAGATCAATTCCTACGGTCTCATCCCAGCATATTGGTCTCATTTGAACTAATACCTATATATATATATATATTATTTATCTGTACATGTGGTTTAGCCATATATTAATTGTTTAATACATTAATATATGTATATCTCACTTAAACAAAAGCTGACAAATGAAATCTGGGGATAGCTTATATCTAATATGTACGGGCTTAATTAAGTGTATATAAATGTGGGTAGTAACTCTATATTTTATAATCTATAACACACCCGCACAAATGGCGAACGGAGAAAAACAGAGTCAAAGAGCAAGACTAGGAGTTAGGAAGAAAAAATACAGGATGATATTAAAGGTCCTCACGGGAGAGTAGGTAAGTGTTTCTGAATTAGTCTTTTTTCTGAATTATATCCAGAACTAACAACTAGGCAACTAAAGTAAAGCTATAGAAATTTAGATATGAAAAGAATATTTTAATAGTACACCATATCTAATTGGCCCACGTAAATAACTTTAAGACATTTATTAACTTTTTTATTAGTTGCTAGCTGAAGGTCACGTATAATTTGACATTTATTAACTTTATTAATTGCTGAATGTCACGTAGATAATCTGGAGCATATTAAGTTAATAAAATCGGCTTTGCAATAGCTAGAGTCTGTTGGTATGGTTGGTACTGTTTGCAAGAAAATGACCAAGTATAGAAATAAAAAAAAAAAAACAAAAAAGGGGACAGAGTTGTGTATAAGTCGAGGCTATTATTTGATACTCTGGAATACGAAATTTCCCCGTACTAAGTAGTACTAACGATTCCAGCAATCGTCTCTAAGATACAATAATTTTCTCATATTGGACTTAGCAACACTTGCAAAAGTGGAACCTACAGCGAACAATGAACTGTCTAGGTTTTCAAACTTTAGGAAGGGTGATGATCAATATGTAGAATGCAGAATGACTTCGGTTTATTATCTGAGAATCTTTTTCGAGTATTATTCAATCTGCAGGGAAAGCTATATATAGGCATCTAGGTGTCTCTTGGAAAGGATATGTCTTTTGTCTTTAAAAAACATGTCTTCAGCCAACAAACACACCTGGTAACTCGAACAGGTGCATCTGTTCAAAGTCGCGTAATTACGCACTCCAATGCATGTGGGTGTGCATAACCCACTGTCCTCGGTGCGTGACCGCACATTCCAATGCACGACCGCACATGCAGCCAGTGCGCGATCAGCTGCTTCGGATCAGATCAAAGCGCACGCGCCCAAGTGCGATGACGACCCGATTGCGCTTAGGCGAAATTTGAGTAAAAAATGTTTTTAAAGGTCCAAATAAAACTTTTCCCAAACTATAAGAGCTTTGAAGCCCAAGCCCAAGGCCCATGGCCCCAACCCGGGGTGTGCTGAGCCGAGTGGTGGTGGCGGCGCGCGTGCGTGTGTGTTTCGAACCAAACCCACAAGCATGTAGGTCTTCACTCCTTTAAAAACTTTGGTGCCCCACGGGCCCAAACCCATTACTCCCACTTGGGTTATATTAATTAAGCTAAATGGATAAGGACACAAATATCCAACTTTTCTGGACAAAAGACAGCAAAATACGCTTTTCGGTGATTTTTTGACAAAAATACGCTTTTCTCATTGTTTTTGACAAAAATACGCACCTGCCAAAATTTCCGGACTTTTCTATGTTTGTTTCTTTGTTGTTTCAAACATGTTTGTTGTTTCTTTGTTGTTTCAAACATGTTCTTCTAATCAAATTTCAGCGAAAAAAATGAATTTTGCCCCCGTTAAATAATCCATTTTATACTTGAAATCTTATAAAAAAAACAAGAAATATAACACATAAAACAACACATTGAAACCAAACAAATTTGAAAAATAATATAGAAACAACATGAGTAAAAAAATATAATTCAATTTTTTATCCAATGCATAAGAACATAAAACACATAGAAACAACCAAGAAACAAGAAGATGGCCTCGTGATTGGCCACTTGATGGAAGTGAAGGGTATTCCCCTTCGACATGGAAAATCCTTCCATGTCAACAAGAAGATGTTTGGGGCGAACCTCTCTGGAGCCCAGAAGAGAGCCCACAAGAAGAAGGCGGAAACAAGTGAGGGGGAATTAGCTGACCTGAGGACACAACTGCTACCCCTCCACCGAAGAAGAAAGCTGCTCATGCAGCTGCGAAGAAGAAAACTGCCCCTGCAGCTAAGAAAAAGGATGCTCCGCCCCTACAGACGAGTCGCCTGCCCGCGCAGTCGAGTCTCCTGCCCCTGCAGCCGAGGCTGAGAAAAGAAACCCAAATCCCTTCTTTAGCCATACAGAAGAAGAGGACTGCCAAGCCAAGGAAGGCATCTCCCTCCAAGAAGGATGTCCCGGCCCCCGCCGCCAAAGAATCAGGCAAAGAAGAAGAACCATAAATTCCTCTGGTTCGAACCAAAAGAAGAAGACTTTTCAAGCATTCAGAGCTTGAAAAGACAGCTGAATCTACCACTCAGCTGGAGAAAGCATCCGAGATCACAAACTCGGAAGTGCGCTCCTAAAGTAATTGATGAATCGATAAGATCATTGAAGGTCATCGGCAGAGTCCTCGATGAAGACTCACCAAGGCGTCGACAATGAGGAAAAAGCAAAATTGAGACAACTAAACATTCCATTGAAAAAGTTGTCTCTCCACCCGCTAATGACGCTGCTGAAGGCGAGAAGCAGCAGAGTATTTTGCCTTCAATCCCTGAAAAGGAAGGACAAGAAGAAGATGATGACGATGATATTATCATGTACTCTCCAGTATACCCAGACATTCAGCGCCGTCTTAGAGAATGGAGAGCATGGAAGCTAGATCACTCAAGGGAGCAGTTCGCTCACCCTGAGTACATTGAGGAAGAGGAAGAATTACTGCGATTTCTTGGAGTCACTACTATGCTTCAGGCCCTGAATGAAGATAACTGCATGGATATTCTCCACATCTTCAAGGAGAAGGAAAAAGCCAAAGCAGTCGAGGAAGCACAAGCTCTTGAGAAATCAAAGATGTGCACGTTCACTGGAACTCACGAGCATACTCATGACAATCTAGTTGAGTACACAGATAGTAACGAGGATATGGATCCCATTGCTGCAGCAGAGAAGTCAGACATGCAACAAGCAATGAGAGAATCCAGGTAGTTGCGTGAGCAACAATTATTTGAAGGACCAGGAGAGTCGTCTCAATCTCTCCTACAGACATCGCTGCAGACACGTCCCCGGTGCTATCGGAGGATGGGTCCAAGGGAATTGACAATGAAACTGGGATTTTGGGCACCCAAGTTGAGCCAACCCCTGAAGAAGGTATTTTACCACCGGCCCCAGCGGCTGAGCATTCAAAAGAAAAAGCCGCGAGTCAGGAGCAGAGTGACCCCATCATCAATCACTCAGCTGGTGTGCTACCTAAGGGGGAAACTCTCTCCACTGTAGCAGGGTCGTAAGATGCTGCAGAAGACTCCAACTTGAAGCAAGGAGGCAAAGTGGAAACTGAGAAAAAACCACAGCAGATTGATATTGACGAAGCTCGGACAGTTGAGTCTGTCCCAGCTGAAATGTCAGCTGCTTTGAAGGTTGATGACACTGTTCTTACAGTCAAGGCACATCATGGAAATGCCCCGGGAGTTAACACTCTCGGCAGTGAAAGTGCAATCCTAGGGGTTGAGACTCCTATGGATGCCATGGTCCAAGAACATAAGACAGCTGCGACTGTAGAAGGGAATATTGAAGGCCTCGCAGCAGTTGAGACTGCTGCAGGTAGTGAATGCCCAAGGGAGGTTGAGACTTCCCTGGGTAAAGTTCAAGAGACTCATAACATTCCTCCAGTTCAAAGCGCTGAAATCGAAGAAGAGATAAGCGCACTTCATGACTCCCAGGAGAACCTTGATACATCATTCTTGGGGTCTGAAGATGAAGCTGAGTCCACCCCCGTTGCAGATCAAAGGGACCCAACTGAGGATGTTCTCAAGACTACGAGCCAACCAAGTGACAAAGCTGCTCGTCAAAAATTCAACTTCGATGATGAACCAAGCCCCCAGATTTCATCATCATCTGATGACGCTGATGATGTAGTAGAGGATCCGGTTATTCACTTAGAAAAATCCACTGAGACCGAAGACGCTGTTAAGACAGTTGAGGCTCAGTCAGCTGGGCAAAATATCTCAACTGCCCCAGCTGAGACACAGTCCACTGCGCATGCGGTTGTCTTCCTAAATCCGAAGTCGAACTATCAAATCCTCAAACCCCATTTCCTGAACTTGGCTGATCACCATTTTTGTATCAACTATCTTGAAATCCAGAAATTTGCCGATAATAAATTTGTTTGTGCTGACATCTTCTATTTTGTACTTTCTCCAAAGAGTCCCACAACTATTTAGACGTTTTGAATGAACTAAAGACATTATAGAGGGTGTCTTCCAGCCCATTCAAAACATAGTTTTGGCATAGGAAATTGTTGTTGTGCCAAGCATCTACAATGATCCTTCTTTGGTTGTGTTTCTTCTTCACCAACGGTGCGAGGGTCCTCCTTCAAGAACCAAATAGACCCAAATTGATCAAGTAAAACATCATCTTCTGTTGCCACCTTTTGAAGTTGACACCACAGAACTGCGCCGATTTTTCACCATGAACGGGAACAACAACTGTTGGAGTGAAACTCACGTTAGCCATTGTCTTGAAAAAAGCAGAGAATTTCATCTTGCACTTGTTGGTATGATTGGTATGGTTTTCAAGAAAATGACTAAGTATAGAAATGAAAAAACAAAAAAATGGGACAGAGTTGTGTATAAATATAGGCTAGTATTTGTTGTTATCTCTGCAAGACGAAATTACCCCGTACTATGTGCTAATGATTCTAGAAATAGTATTTAAGATACAACAACTTTTTAGATTCGACTTAGCAGCACTTGCAAAGTCAAACCTATAGCGAACAATGAAGTGTCTAGACTTTCAAGCTTTTGGAAAGGTGGTGATCAATATGCAGAATGCAGAATGATTTTTGTTTATTATCTGAGAAATGTTTTCGTGTATTATTCAATCTGCAGGGGAAACTATATAAAACACCGAGTTGGTGGCGGCAATGTGGGCCATTCATTATGCATTTGCTAAGGCCTGGACTCACCTTTGGCTCGAGTCAAATTCCATTCATGTAGTGGACTTGCTTCACAAAAGATCCTATGTTGTCCCCTAGCGCCATCTGAGCAAATGGCGATATACTCATCATTTGCTTTCACAGATGGATTTGGTGGTTTCACATATCTATCATGAAGGCAATTGAGTGGAAGATCTTCTGAGCAAGAAGTCCCAATCGGCGTCTTGGTGGGGCGTTCCTCCTGAGGATATTGTGCCTTTTCTCACGGAAGACTATATTGGTCAATCTACTTATAGATTTGTTAGATAATGCGTCCTGGTCCTTCTTTTTATATTTTTTGGACGCTTCTTTTATATGGGGTAATCTTTTTCCTGCCAAGGGTTTTTCCCACAAGGGTGGGTTTTACTTTGGGAGGTTTTAATGAGGCCCCAACCATTCAGCCATCTGGTCTCTTAAGACCAGTTCGATTTTCATTTGGACTTGATTTTCGTCTTCTTTCTTTGGCTACCTAGTCAGCTTGTGATCAGGATCACTTTTTTTATTTTTTAATATATATTTGATTCATTCAAAAAAAGAACAATGTATGTAATTACTGAATTAATGTTAGTAATTATGTAATATCTAATTAAAAATAAAGTAAATTATGTTTATAAATATGTATATTAAAAATATTGTTGAAACCTTGCTTAATATTTTAATTTTTTTGTATTAAATTATGTTTCAGGTGGTACTCCAGTTATTGATGATATGTTTTTAATATCAATATTTTCTTCTCCTAATGATATTCTTTCTCAAGAAATATATGTCTTAAATTAATATTTATGTATTTAAAGTATTATATACAATTCATTTTGATAATACTTTCTTGAAACAGTTCACATTTTTGGAGTTAAAATATATAATTTTGCAAAAACACCTTTTTAGTATAATTAATTTTTAATATTTTAATATTTTCAAATTTTTTTTGTATTTACAATTGTTGACAAATAAAGTAATAGAAACGTTTTGTGTAGAGAATATAGTTGCTATAAACTACAAATTAGAAATTCGAGAGGATCTACACTCTCCTTGTAGGAAGACTATTGCAACAACATGTTGTTGACATGAACATAAATTAGAGACAACATGTTTGGATTGCTACGACAAAATCAATCGAATATGAAAGTGGAACTATACCAAGTGATTATGGATAGTGTCATGAAAGGAGAGATTAGAGAAAGTCAAGTTGGAAGAAGAATTGTTCTTCCTGCATCATTTATTTGGGGTCCAAGAGATATGCATCGTAGATATCTTGATGTAGTGGCATTAGTACAAAGATTTGGTTACCAGGTTTATTTATTATGTTCACTAGCAATCCAGAGTGGTAAGAGATACAAGATAAACTATATCAAGGGCAACGAGCTCAAGATCATCGAGATTTGACCTCAAGAGTATTTCGAGAAAAAATACAGGAATTAAAAGACATGTTTAAAAAGAAAATATATAGAGATACATTTGCACATGTTCACATAATTGAATTTCTGAAAGGGGGATTGCCACATGCTCATATATTGATAATTTGGAAATATGAGTATAAGCTTACAACTCCAGATAAATTTGATAGATTTGTTTGTGCTAAACTCCCTAATCAATAAAAGTATCATGAACTTTTTGATTTAGTTGTAAGACATATGATGTACTAACAAGAATAATTCTTGCATGGTGGATGAAAAGTGCAAATATCATTGCCCACATTAATTTTGTGAATGTACAATACAAGGTAAAGACAGATATCCAGTCTACAGAAGAAGAAAAAATGGTTTAGTGGTTCAAGTTTGTGATGTACAATTGGACAATCAGTGGGTGGTACCGTATAGTCCATATATTTTATCAAGATATAATTGTCATATCATTGTCGAGATATGTTCGAAAGTGACAACAGTGAAATATTTGTATAAATATATCTATAAGGGACATGACTTAGTGGCAATTCATATCACCAACAATAATGATGAAAATTTGGTTGATGAAATTAAACAATCTCAAGATGCTCGGTGGATATCCGCTCAAGAAGCAATATCGAGAATTTTTGAATTTAACTTGAATGATATATACCCAACAGTTATGAACTTACCGGTTCACCTCACCAATCAACAATGTGTAACTAATTGGGCAAATCAAAATTTAAAAACACTCTTAGTTGGGACCATATCTCCAAAACAGTGCTTACATAATGTTTTTTTGGATGTGCATTAATATTGAAGAGGTGAGAAAATATCTTTATAGAGAGTTTCCAGAGCATTATATATGGTACCGATTAGGTAAATGTTGGAAACAAAGAAAGAAAAGAGATGTCATCGGTCGTATAAATGCTGCAATTCCCAATGAGGTGAAAGATATTATCATAGGCTAATCTTAAATCTTGTTAGAGGGCAAAAATCTTTTGAGGATTTGCTAATAGTAAAGAATGTATGTTGCTCATGTTTCAAGGAAGCAACTCAAAAGAGAGGATTGTTGGGATATGATCTTGGTATTATTGAATGTCTTAATAAAGTTATCACTTTCCAAATACCGTATGAAATTGGAAGATTATTTGCAGTCATATTTGTATATTGTGAACCAACAGATGTGAGAATTCTTCGGGATAAATACTTTGAGATAATATATGAAGATTTTAGAAGAGGATCAAATACCTCAATTGAATTACAAAATGACAAAACATTAAGAAGTCTGGACTTTTTTTGGAGACCATGGGAAAAAGTATTAGTTCATGCGATCTTCCAAATATTTATATTCATTTGGATAACATTGACATTGACAATATAAAATGTCAATAAATATTCCTCTAGAAAATTATGAAGGAAAAGCAAAGTTGAATACTGAACAATAAAATGTTTTTTCAATGATCTTAGATTGCATAAAAATGGCAAAGGTGGGATTTTCTTTATTGATAGGCCAGGTGGAATTGAAAAGACATTCTTTTATGGTGTATTGTCAGCTCATCTTAATTCGAATAATCTAATATCACTTGCAACTGCAATATCCAAAGTTGTTGCGGCAATATTGCCAAGAGAAAGAACAACACTTTCACGCTTCAAAATACCAATAGATGCAAATGAAGCAGGTGACTGCAGTATGTCCAAACAAAGTGGTGTTGCAAGGCTTTGCGTATTGCACAATCAATAATATGGGACGTTTTGGGAAAATTTATGTATAGATTTTGATGATACCATGTAAACTAGAATTTAGGGACCAATACATTTCTCAGGTGGTCCGAGAAGCGAGACGTGACGAATTTCACCATTTGAGGCAAGGGAGTATGACAGTGGCCCAATACGAATCCGAGTTTCACTGACTGTCAAAGTATGCTTTGGGCTCCATAAGTACCGAGGAGAACAAATTGTATAAGTTTACTCGAGGGCTGAGATTAGAACTTCAGAGACAGCTATTGACAGTGAAATGGATACATACCCTACTGCAGTTAGGGCCGCCTTTCACGTGGAAATGGGTTTGAATCGTATCGAACAACTACAACAAAATCAGAATATTAACAAAGGGCAAACTAGTGGCTTCAAGAGGCCAGCTGTGGGACAAACATCTACACCTCCTGTTAAATTCCAAAGGGATCACAGTGGGAGGATTGATAAGGGAAAAAAGTCGATAGGAAGCAAATCGTGTGCGTATTGTCAAAAGGCCGGATATACTATTGATGAGTGTTGGCGGAAACAAGGGAAGTGTTTGAAGTGTGGAAGTGCCGAACACCAGTATAATAATTGTCCGTTAATTGCCAATGGTGAAAACAGAATGGCTCAACCACAAAAACCAGGGAACGGGCAGGAAAATCGAGCGAGGGTACCAGCCCGAGTATTTGCCTTGGCGGGACATGACGCTCCTGAAGCAACCAATGTGGTGGAAAGTACACTTCTAGTATCTAACCATTATGCTAAAGTTCCATTTGACCTCGGGTCATCACACTCATTCATTGCACCACATTACACACAACATGTTCATACATGCATGGAGCGTATGCCTATATGCTTAGAAGTATCAATCCCATAGGCTCAAGTCAAATAACGGATGTTATGTATAAGGCATGCGAAATAAAGATTGGTGATGTGAACTTTCCTGTTGATTTGATTTTGTTGCCTATATCTGAGTATGATGTTAGTTTGGGTATGGATTGGTTGTCTACACATCATGCACAAATAGACTGTCATCATAATACTATTAAGTTATGTGAACCTGGAAAACCTATAGTGGAATTATCGGGGAGAGCACGAGTTAAGATGGCTCCAACCATTTCTGCCATTAAGGCTAGGAAAGCAATCACAAAGGGGTACTTGGCATTTGTAATTAACAAACCTAAAGTAGAGACTCAAATCCACGAAGTGCCTATAGTGTCAGAATACGCAGATGTATTTCCACAAGGACTCACTGTCCTTCCTTCCGATAGGGAAATTGAATTCACCATTGAGGTCTTACCGGGGACGTAATGGAAACAACCAGAAATGGAAGACGATATGCGAAGACAATACCCGGAACTATTTTAAGAGGAATTTGGGGACCAAATTCTTTTAAGTAGGGGTGAATGTGACGCCACGAATTTCAGCGACGTGAGATACGACGTTGTGTAGTGATTTATTTATTTGGTTAAGCAACACGAACCCATTATTAATGAAATGCGACCCGACTTTTATTTATTTCTTTCAACTTCAATTACGCCTTCCTCGTTTTTGAGCCTAACGATTGTATATTCTCCTATAGTATTAATACTTAATCGAATGACTACGACTTTAGAAATATTGGACCCTCGATGAATTAGGAGTATATTCCAATCCTTATCCAAATATTTCACCATATTCTACAATTCATTTCCCCAACAACTTCCAATTTATTTTTTTAAAATACATATTTCTTATTTCACATCTTTAGTTTTAAAATTTAATATATAATTATAAATTTTTATACATTTTATTTGTCTTCAATTTTATGAAAGAAAAGAAAACCAAATATGTTTTTTTTTCCTTTCTAATTTTCGAAAAATACCCTTTAAATAGGGATGTTATTCATATTTTTTTTTTAAAAAGCCTACATCTTAGAATTTTCCTACAATCCTCACTATCACAATTGGTCAAACAAATAAATTTTAAATCCTCCCCCCCTAAAAACTAGCTTTGGCCAATTCTCTCTAAGAAAGTAACCTAGCTATTATTTTATGTCCTAATTTTCCCCAATTATTATCCTAACTCATCAGTTAACGAAAACAAAACAAAAATCCTCCCAATTCCTACACATAAAATCGGTCACTACAAGAAAGGGTAGAATTTTTTTATCTCATTCTCGTACAATACACAAAACTCTCCCAATACACTTACAACCTTCCCTCATTAACACTCTTGAGCAAGATCACATACAATCTCTTACATTTTTCTCTAAGAGGCCAAAAATTACATAGAAGCAAGGTGAGAAATTTTTTTCCATTTTCATTTCATCTTCTTGAAACTTCAAACCTATACCTTCAATTTCTAACTTAATGAATCCTTCTTGTTGAGGTACTCCTAGAGGAATTTTCTTGAAGAAATAGGAGACTTAGACTTGACTACAAGCTTGAAGAGGAAAATTAAGACTACACATTTTAAGGTGAGAAAATTGTAGTTTTAGTACTTTTCTCTTGACAACATGAAGAATTAATTTTGACTCAAGGATATGAATTTTTGGAGCTTAGGGGCAGACTTACACCATCTCAAGTTGAAGTTAGATGCTTGTAGGGAAGTTTCCATTTTTTAGAGACTACTTGAAGACATTGAGGTAAGTAGTAGCCATTTAATCCTATTAAATCTCTTTAAATTTCAGACTTTAATTTTAATACCAAAATATGGTTTGGATACTATATAGGGGCTGAACTTCAAGATTTTGAGTCAAGAAGTTGATACCAAGAAGAAGACTCCATTTTCGATCAACCCGGAAAAAAACTACTACGAGGTGTGTGAAAAATCTTTCAAAAATAGGCAAATAATTTTCATAAAATGCATGTCATACATGAAAATATTTTAAATTTCTATATATATATATATTATGTGTATCAAGTTCACGAAGTTTCACAAAAACATGCATGATTTTGATTTCTTGCACAATAGGGACATATTTGCATATACATCTTCTTGTTCAACTATTGATTAATGTGTAAAGGAATGTGTTATATACTTGATATATATTCTGGAAAAATATGACCTTGTGCTCGAATTTGAACAAATATGCCATTTATGCATTTTTTGCAAAGTTGAGGACTAAACCGTAATTTCGAAAACTGTCCAAGGATCAATCTGTAAATTTAAAAATTTCGGACTGTATTAATTGTAAAATTTAATATTTTAAGTTAATAATAATAGTTTAAAGGTTTTGAGAGAAGAAAACCATCCTTGGAATTTTAGAGACTCAAATGTGGAAACTTGAAAGTTTAAGGGGCAAAAATGAATTTTTAAAAACTGTTCAGGGACCCCTCTGAAATTTTTAAAATTTTGACTTTCTCAAACTGAAAAATTTATATTTTGAGAAATTTTAAAAGGATAAAGTGGTTTGGGTTGAGAAAACCAATTTGTTAAAGTTTAAGTACTAAAGTGTAAAAATTATATTTTTCAAAGGACCAAAATGAAATTTCAGAAAAAAATACATCTCGGACACTAGAAATTTTACAGAACCTTATTTTTATAATATTTTTAACTCATGGTTCAAGTTTCATAACAAACAATCACCAAATAAACCCTTAAGGGCAAAATCGAATTTGTAAAAATTGAGGGATTTAAACCGACCCTATTTCAAAACTGCTTTTGTCCCATCATTCTACTACTATACATGATATTTTAAAATTGGAATCACATCAAAAGCCCTCCCGATTTGTGAGATCCAAAATTTTTAAGTTCCGGACCAAAAATGACATTTTTGACAAAAGAAGTGACCAAACTGAAATTTTCCAAAAACCTCGACCCAAACCATTTGAAAACTGAATCCTTGAAATTTTTAAGAATTTAGAAACTAACCTTATATTTTTCTGAGGACGAGACTATGATTTATTCAATTTTTGACTCGATAAGTACTTTTCCAAGAAATGTGACTATTTACAAAAATTTTCTTTTATCAAGGACCCCCAAATAAAATATTTTGTTCTCTACAGTCCTAAAACTGGTTTAATTATGATTCAATTATACTTCCATATTGTTCTTGAAAATCCCCGAACTATACGCACTATGCGTGGCGACTTCCTCGCTTTTGGACAAATTTAAACCTAACTTGTTGATATATTGTACTGTTTTATATGTATCATCATGGTTTTTACTTGACTACCTAGTTGACATTCCGTACTTGTAATTATTTTCTTGCTTGAGTCAACTTGGTGTGTCGAGCTCACAGTCAGAATGGATAAGTCGGGGATGGAACCGGGCAGCTCGGCTGCTATTCCACTCTCTGGCCCATCATCCTAATCCCGCAACTGAGGGACGGAGTTTGTCCAAGGAAGAGGGTCGTAGCACTTGAGGTATAATCATGATTTTGACAATCGGGTCTAGCTAGCTCTTTTGTGGATTTGTCTTTACCTATAGAGCGATAAGGTGACAGGTCTTGGACCATCTTTCTTGGGGAGTTACAAGGAAGAACGAAGGAGTCGTCTGATCCACACGATTTTGGAGTTACTTGGACCCATTTGCTTGGCATCACTCTCCGTGCGCAACCACTACTTGCTTGGGTTGGCATTACACTCCGTACGCAACCACTACTTGAATTACTTGCTTGGGTTGGCGTTACACTCCGTACGCAACCATTACTTGTTTGGGTTGGCGTTACACTCCGTACGCAACCACTACTTGAACTATTTGCAACGCATTCATAGTGCTTGTGAATCGCGTGTGACGCACGCATCATGAATCACGCATTCTTCATATAACTGTTTTCCTGCATCTATATAAGCCACACTTACACACGATTACCCATCCACTGAGAATTTTTGTCTCACCCCCACCTTTTTCAACGGCCAACTGATGATCCACAATATTATGAAGCGTCAACGGAGACGACCAAGTGACGGAGTAATCTCTAGACTTAGTTCGTCAGTCTAACCTTTAAAAATGCTTATGCTTTGATAACGGACAATTTATTTCATTCGATGTAATAGAGAGGCGTAAAACCTCTTTCGCTTAGACAATTGGATTGTAAAAGTATTTCCGCTGCGACTTTTGACTCTGTTTCCAAGTAATTATGACGAACTATGTCTATTTGGGAATTAATGTTGCCCAAGTACTTGGTGGATTATATTCTTAAAAGAGAGAACTGGCGCAAGTTAACTGTTGCATAGCGGCTCCAAATTTCTGGGGCGTTACACGGCAAGCCCCCTGCCACAATTGATCCTAACCCTATATATATATATATATATATATATATATGATTTGGTTCAAATGAGACCACCCTCCCTAGGTGAGACAGTGTGGACTCATCTTACCCATTGATCTTAAAAAATGAAAGGATGTGATTAATTCAGTTTTTTTTAATTATTTCCTAATTTTTGCTGATTTTAAGGGTAAGATTGTAATTTTGTAATTCAAATTAGTGGTCCCAGCGGATTTTATGGGCTGAAAGTGACACAGCCGGATTTTGTGGCGGAATTTAAGGAACCTGTTTTCTTTCCAAATATTTTTATTTTACAAAGATAGTTAGGGTTCTTCTCTTGCATAATTAGACATCAAATAATGCATATTTAGTTATTTTGTTGGCACTGTTTTACAAAAACAAGACATAATTGAATATAACGTACTGCATATGTAGTTATACTACACTGCATAAATAGGTTCAATATAATGTATATTTAGTTATGAAAATGAGATGTTGCTTTTGGAAATTATAAAAATGGGATGTTACAGAATGTTCTGCATATTTAGTTATTCCACAATGCATAGATAGTTTCTAGATAGTACATAGTTAGTTGATTTTATTGCATAGTTTATGACGTCTTGCATAGTTGGATATACTGTACTACATATTAGTTTTTTTTCGCTGCATAGATAGTTTTCAGATAATGCATATATAGTTGAGTTTTGTTGCATATTTAGTTTTCGAACTCACTGTTCGTTATTTCTCTGTAATATTGCACCGATTTTTCTTGTTTTTTCTCTGTAATTTTCATGAACTGTAATTTTCGAGTTCTTTACAGTTTTCTTTATTTGCGTTAATGGAGAAATGAGAGAGAGAGAGAGAGAGAGAGAGAGAAAGAAAGAGAGAGACGTGAGATTGGGGAAATTGGGAGATGTATGAGAGAAAAAGAGATTTGATTCCATTTTTGTAACTAACTTGTTATGTTATATTACCCTACTACCCTTATATTGATTAAATTAATATTTTAATATATTTTTTATCCATTAAATCATACACATTGATTAATAGTGGGGGATGGTTGAGATTAGTCCATTGTGTCTCACCTAGAGACATGGTCTCACTTGATCCTCCCCTATATATATATATATATATATATATATATATATACGAATTAATATTTTTTAAATAGATAAAACATGTCTATAAGTAATTACATACATATGTTCGTAAATATCAAAGTCATTTATATTATTGGTAAATATCTAAAAAAAACATAGGAACTCAAAAAATAGGGACAAAGTTTAATAGAAAAATAAATAAGATAATACATTTTAAATTACACCACTTTCTTTTGATAATAAAAATAAAAAAGGAGTATTTTTTAGTAATTTCTATTAAAGAAATAATCATTGTTGGAAATTAATTGCTAAATTTTGTTGAAAATATAATTATTTAAATAATTTATTTTGTAATTATATAATATGTTTCTAAAACATAATTTTTTGAGAAATGACACACAAAACATAAAAACTACAACAACAAAAAAAAAAAAAAAAAAAGAGCAACCAAAAAGAAAACCTGAAAAACCCAGAATTTTTCATCTTCTTTAACTCACCCATCGGTAATCGTCCATTCGTCTAGCCCAACTTTCTCTAGCCAGTCTCCCTGTCCCTCGCTCTCCCTCTACTCAATGGCACAACCCCTATCTAACCCGTCTCCTCAGTCCTCCCATCCCATCATTTCTTGTGTATGTATGTATATACATGTCTTTTGTTTTTTATTTGTTTATTTATTTACATAAATCTTTTTAATTATTTTTGCTGAAGAGTTGTTAATTTGAGTTGGGGAAAATTTGCCCATCCACATGTTTCTTTTTTCTTCAATTTTTTTTTTGGATTTTCCGTCAGGGGCATTTCATACATTACATTCTTTCTGTTAATTTTAACTTATTTCCTCAAACCTCAGGGGTATTTTTTTGAAATTTTGAAACTTCTTTAGGTTTTTTTTTTTTTTTTTTGTAGTTAGACCAAACCGTTTTGTAATTATCCCTTATCTAATTAATGTATTAGGTGTAGGAGTTTCAGGCGTATTTCCTCTATTTTGGGCTATACTATTTAATAACTAGGTTCAAAGTTGGTTGCTAACATTTAGGATATCTCCCATCAAGGACATGAGATTCAATTTTGTTGGAGAAATTACTCATTGAATGAAGCAATTAGGTAATTTAGGTTGTGGCTAATGAACCTTTTTTTAGATTTAATTGCAATTTTATTCATGTAACTTTTAGAGGGTTGATAATTTTAATCGTGTAACTTTTTATGTGCTAGTTTAGATCCGTGACAATTTTACCACACTACAACATAAATGACATAATATAACACCCCAAGAATGTTATCTTATAGCCATAAAATTTTGTTATAGAAAACATATAGCAATTTTCATGGTGACACACTTGCCCGTGATACTTATAGTATGAGTATCACTTTGAATAGCTTTTTGTGACATTTTTTCGAAGTATTATATTATGTCCTCCATTTGTAATACTTTTAAAAAATACTTCTAAAGTATTTCATATGAATCTCATGTAGCACTCTTTTGTAGCGTTTTTTTGTATTTGTATAACACTTTGAAAAATATATGAATCTTATATAACACTTTAATTTTTGCTTGCAAAGAACATTTATCAAAAAACCTGTTATGTGTGGCGGTGCCAATTTTCCATTATGCTAAATTAAGTTTTATTACATCTTTTGTTTTATTTTATACACACACACACACACACACACATATATATATATATATATATATATATATTATATTATATCTATAAGTCAAAAATTATATCATATACTTTATTTATTAAAGATTATACTATATCATATACTTTTGCACGCATATTTAGTGTATTTTACTTGGTTTTCCTTAGAAAGGCATGATACTGCGTATTCTTGTAACTTTTTAAAAGAAACGAAGCTTAAAAGGAAAGATATCAGTTAGAAGGCCTGGACACGATCGATGAGTGCAAAGAGAAGATTGAAAAGATGAAGAAAACGGACGAAAATAATTTAAGTCCAAGCGGCTACGATAATCTAGATGGGGGGGTGAATAGATTATCTCCATCTTTTCGATTTCGCCCTCTTTTTCGAATCAATTACGCCAAGACAATAATAAAGGTGCGGAATGTAAACAACACGCGTCGATTTATAGAGGTTCAACCCACCTAGGGCCCAATCCTCTACCACCCCAGTATTTCCGAGATGGATTTCAAAAACAAAAAAGATTTTATTAATTACCACAATTAATACAACACCTTACAACATCACCTTGAATAGCACCACACTCTTCTACAACACCACCATTGAGATTACCACAATCTCTCTTGAAGATTACCACAATCTCCAACGGCACCTTGTGAAGATCACCACAATCTTCAACCTTGAAGAATACCAAATTCTTCAATACCTCAAGAGCACCACACCCTCGAAACACCTATCACCTAGATCACCCAAGTGTATTCTTTCCACAAGAATACTCACAAGGATGTCTTGTGTTGAATGATGACAAAAATCAAGATTACAACTCAATAATGAATATTACAATTTGAGTGCAAGTGTAATCAAGAAATAAAGCTTAGACCTCAAGATGTGAAAGTGAAATACTTAGGCTATAAATACAACAATAGTGTTGAATATGAAAGCTTGGAAATTTGCAGATTTCTTGTTGTGTATTTGCTTGTGTTGTTGTGTCTTGTGTCTTCAATTCATCCTCTATTTATAGGGAAGTCTTCACCAACATAGGCTCCCAACATAGGCTCCTCTATCTTCACTTTTGTCTACAAAAAGAAGATCACAAGATGTAGAAATATTGTACACAAATCAAAAGTAAATCTTGCTGCCAAGAATTTCAAACAACATCACTTTGCTGTCACAAAATATCATAGGGCGACCGGTTGCCCTGTTGAAGATTTCGACCGTTTGAAAAAAATAGTCGATCCAGGTAGGGGTTGCAGGGGGGTGCGACCGGTCAAGGTTGGGTCTGATTTTGAGTTCTTTTTCGTCAGAACTCTACAAATGATCTCTCAAAACACCTATATAAGGAGGACCAAGGCTCTGCACGAAATAACAAGTCATTACATCTCAAAATACAATACTATACACATGATTACACAAATCAAAGGTCTTTTGAGAGAGGAGGGCTAGGTTTCGAAGGCTTGGACGGAGGATCCATCCTGATAAGAAGGGATTTTCTTTCTTAGTTTAAGTCTCTTGTCAGTACTTAAACGATGTCAAAATATTAATTCAAGTTTGTCTATGAATTTGTTATCTGTATTAGACTAAACATTCGGATCCTAGAGCATAATAAAAACTATGGATTCATGTTAAATCTTGATTGATTATTTTCTTAATTGATTTATGTGTTCTATTATATGAATTAGAGTGCTTATTTTAATTGTTGATTATCTGATCAATAATTTGTATGTCATACTTGTTAGTCCATAATTCCGGTGGTGAGTTCAAGCAAAACGAAAATCAAATTCAGACATAAACATGATAATGTTGTATCGGGAGACTACATCTGTTTGTGGGGAGTATTTAAATTCAAAGATCTGTTGGGAGTTAATAATAGTTGTGATACATCATAAGACTTCAATTATTATTAATCTACTGTTTATGCACCACCTTGGAGGGGGAATAAACTAGTTTCGGAATTGAACCCATAGAAACACAGGAATTGGTTTTGATGAACATTTATTGGATTTAATATTGAAGAGGCAAGTTGAGATTATGTGCATAGGCTTACTTTCGTAATTGATGAAAAGACTTGTGGAGTTTGGGTTGTTAGGAAATTTATTTGTAAGATTTTGATGAGACCATGTAAAACTTAAACTAGGAAGTTAGCACCCCATTTTTCTTGTAATTCTATGTTATAATAGATAGGACTGAAAGAGCTGAGTGAAGTCAGCTATGTCGAAGAATGCAAGAAGTCAACGGTAGACTAGAGTGAAGACTCCGCTGTGTGTCAGCTGAGTATGACCAAGATGGAAGACAAAAACTCGACTGAAGGAGAGCTGACTGAGGAACAACTGTGTGAAGTATGAGGAAGTGTCAGTCAAGTCAACAAAAGTAGCCAAGTCTAACAGTTGAAGTGACAGTTGAGTCATTCCTATATGTTTGGAGCAGACTCAAGTCAAAGGGTAAAGGCAGCAGTCAAGTCAAGAAAACTGGCATTGATCCGTTGGAAGGAAGTCAAGGATATTACTCAATATAGTAATAAGTCCAAGCTGCCAGGTCTTAAAGTGTTTGACCCAGAAACATGCAAAAGGAATAAGACAATGGGAAACACTGGAGCATGTGTCAGACCCTGTAAAGCTGAAGAGTCATTTAATACGAGGAAGGGTCAACATCACATCTCTGCAGACCAAGAAAAGACAAGCCAATGAACATGAAGTGTCATTTGAAAATAGTCTATCTCTTCAACGGGCAAATTTTCAAATGTGCACTATTAAAGGCTGAGGAAGCATTTGAGAAAAGGTTATGATTTACACGAACGAATCATGCAATTATCAAGCAAGCATAACCTGCAATATTCTCAAGCTTATCGAGAAAATTCCTCAAGCCGAAAACTCGAAGGAACTCGATCCAACACACGCTGTGAAGGAACGAATACTTAAACCAGTTGAAAAGGAAAAGTTTCAAGAACGAAAAAGGGGTCTACTCTCCAAGTTAAAGGAGCTGTAGAAAGGTTCAAGGTCGAATCATGAGTTTCAAGTTTGTTGGAAGGCTGTGTGATCAATTCCAAAGACTTGAAGGGAGCTGAAGTAGCAAGGCAGTTGTCTTGTGAAGAAGCTGAGTCGTAGGAGAAGCCAACTGTGTGATCAATGTTGTCTCTAGATTGAGAACAGCTTTGTAACTCGATCTGTTACTTAGTGGATTCCTCCAGGAGTTGGAGAAGAGTGGATTAGAGGAATTGCCTCATCCTCGAACCACTATAAATTTGCTTGTGTCATTTACTTTCAGCATTTACTTTCTTGATTATATTTTCATATCTGCTGATAAGTTATTTTGATATCCAACTGATAATAACAAGTGTTAGACCAAGTGTTAAAAACGAGCTTAAAATTAAGAAAAAATGTTAAGTCTTCCGCTGTTAAAAACTAAATCATCTAAAAAGTTAAGTGTTAGCTGATGCAGCTGAGTTATACTATCAACAACTCAGTCGAGTCTGCTGAGTGGGTAACTTAGCTGAAATAAGCCAATCTAGCTGTCCCCCAAGGACTTAGCTGAATTGAGTCAACTCTGTTGAAATTCTTAAAAAGATTAAAGTGAAAATTTGGTAAGGTTTATTCAACCCCCATTCTAAACCTTACACCACACCCCTTGGGACCTACAAGTGGTATCAGAGTGGTTGGTTTATTGAGTCTTTCGCACTGGTTACTGAACTAGATCTCAATCTTTTTCAAAAGATTTAACACTTGTGTTTTAAAATTCTTTCATCTTTAAAACAAAGTTATTATCATGGAAGCAAATCTAACTCGTATTCCTATGTTTACTGAGGAAGAGTTTGATAACTGGAAGATTCGTATGCATGCTCATTTATTCAAGCAAAATCCTCAAGCATAAATCTCGAAGGAAATCGATCCAACACCAAGCTGTGAAGGAAAGACAACTTCAAATTGTTGAAGAGGAAACTTTTGAAGAATCAAAAGGGGTCTACTTTCCAAGTAGGATTGTAGGAAGGTTCAAGGTCGAACCAATCTCAAGTTATTGGAGGGCTTTGTGATCAAATCCAAGAAGCTTGAGAAAGTAAGCTGAAGTAGCAAGGCAGCCGCCCTGTGAAGAAGTTGAGTCAGACGAGAAGCCAACTGTGTGATCAAGGCATCTCCAGACTGAGTCCAATGAGCAAGTCAGCTGCGTGATCAAGACTTGTCTCTAGACTGATAACCACTTTGTACTCTGATCATTACTTAGTGCTAAAACCAAGTGTTTAAAACAAAGTTAAATCAAATTCAAGGGTGTTAAGTTTTCCGCTGAAAAATTCATTATAGCCAAGTTAAGGTTTAGTCTAAACAACTGAGTTATTCCTATCAGAGAGCCGAGAGACCTGATCAGAGAGCTCAAAACCTGTGTTGGAATTGCAGACAACCAGGACACTTTGCTGTTGACTATTCCTATCCACCAGTCAACAAATACAGAAAGGAGGAAGAAAGAAGAGTCTTCTGGGAAAGAAGACAAGAAAAAAGAAGTCTTATTGGCTGCTAAGACTGCTAAGCCAGCCAAGTGCAAGGAAATAGCAGACTCATGTAGTAGTGAAGCTGACTACTCAAGTGATACATAGGAAGAGGCTTTGATCTGCCTCATGGCCAAAAAATAAGATCAAAAAGATCAAGAAGATGAGGTACAATCTAACTCATCTCACTCAGATTCTAGTAATAGTGAATGTGATACACACACTTCATCACCCACAGATCTTTATGATTCTTTAGGAAAAATTATGAAAGATTTTGAATACATTAAAACCTCACACACACTTCTAAATGAGGAAAACAACCAGCTTAAAAGCTAAACCTCACAGCTGACTAAAGAGCTGAGTACTCTAAGTCACATAGCTGATGAGAATACTATGCTGAAGGCTGCAAATGCAAAGATCTTAGCAGAGTTAGCTGCTACTGAGAAAAGAGAAAAAGATCTTAAAAATATGATTGTCTCATTTACAAAAGCATCTAAATCATTAGATGAACCTATAATGAGTCAAAAAGAGTGTGGAGATAAGACAGACATATGATTCAATTACTTTGTGCATAGTCAAGCTCCAAGAGTGATTTTAGAAAAAGGATCCTCAATCAATGAGGGAATCCAAAAGCCCAAAACACCATATGTTGCACCAACATCCACACCAAAACACATGTAAATCGCAAAAAAAAAACATATAATTCTTGTATTTAAGGTGCAGCAGGAACGTTCAATTTTTTTTACCCTATATATGCATCATACTTATACTAAATATATTTCAAATATTTTATGCATTATTTGTTTTTTTAAACATTCATACCATTGAATATAGTAATTTGTGTATAGGTTTCCTGTTCTTCTTCTGTATCACGATCGACATCTTTTTTTTTTTGGGTAGAGATTAGAGTTTTTTGGAGGTGATTATCATTGATTGCACCTCCTAAATTGTAGGTAATAGATATGGTAAGTTAGAATCATGAAAATCTTGTTAGTTGATCGATTTTTAGTGATTTACCTATATACCCTCAGCCGAAAATCATGTTAAAGAATGCTACTATATTTAATGTTTCAGTCTCATCCATTCATTGTTAAATTGCAATGGTTCAGATTAGGTCTCACGGTCTTACCCCAATATATGGTCTCAGAAGAACCAACCCCTATATATATGTATAGGAATTGGTTCAAATAAGACCACATTAGTGGGTTGAAACAGGGTGGACTAATCATAACCTTTGATTTGATTTTTTTATGGTTGTGATTTTTCCAGGATTTTAGGAGATTTTTCAATCATTTTAATTCATTAAGGGTAATGTGGTACTTTTATTATCCCAAGGTTTTTTTTAGGCTATTGGTTGACTTTTTGAAACATTTTTCATGGTGAGATTGTAATTGCCTTACTTAATAGCGTTATTTTAGGGGAGTTTTTTTTAGCTTTTTTCATTTTTTTTTTGAATCTAGCATAGTTAGGGTTCTTTTGCTAGAGGTGAAAAAATCCAGTCGGGCCCGTGGGCCAGCCTAGCCAGCCTGAGATTTGGGCTGGAGTTTTTAGGCCAGAAAAAGTCGGGCCTATTTGGCCCGGCCCAATGGCCCGACGGGCCGACCGATTTTTTTCTACATAGAATATATACATGGGATGGACTGGGCCAGACAATTTCATGGCCTGTCCAAAATTGGGCCGGCCCGACCCAACCTGAAATTTCACAAAAGCCCACGGGCTCGGGCGGGCTGGCTCGGCCCAGTCTATTGCCAACTCTATCTTTTGCTGCTCAAATATTTATTAGATAATGCATAATTAGTTGATTTTTGCTGCATAATTTATGACACTTTGCATAGTTAGGTATATGTATTGCATATTTAAATTTTTTACACAACATAGATGGCTTCTAGATCATGCATAGTTAGTTAATTTTTGTTGCATAGCTTATGACACTTTGCATAGGAATATGTTGTTTACACTACATAGATAGGTTTTAGTCAATGCGTAATTAGTTTATTATTGTTGCATGATTTTCGACTATGTAATATAGTATAGTTATATGCATCGTTTCATAAGTATCTATGCATCGTCTTCTTCGTGAAATTTACAGTTTTTTGAGTTTGTTGTTAAAGACCAGGTTCGAGTTCTGCATTGATGTCTACTTCACCAACCATTCATGGTGGAGTTTCTTCTGCAATTGATGATTGTTCATTGACATGATTGTTTCTCTGGTATTCTAATGAGATTGCAATGGAACGCGTGATGATTTGCCCCTGGTTTCTCTCTCTATAACTGTCTTACATCAATCACTTTGTGCAACAATTTGTTTTTGACAATATTATCCTTTTGAGGATTAAATTAATTACTTAATGTATTATTATTCCCTTTTAATAATAGCATTTGGTGTTTATCGTGTTCTTGTATTGTTCTATCTACCCCATTGCATGCGGTTATTTTTCTTAGCTTGCTCGATGATGAGCAATAGTTTAAGTTTCAAGGGATTTGATATCTGTAAAATATACATGCATTTAAGGGCTTATTTTAATACATATTCAATGCATTTGTAGGTATATTTAGTGTGTTTTAGTTGGTTTCCTTTGTTGGGCATGATACTGCATATTCTTGTGATTTTTACATGAAACAGAGCTAAATTTGCAAAGATATCAGTAGGACTACGCAGAAAAGAATGCTGAATGCAAAGAGACGATCAAATACACAAAGAAAATGATGAAACCCAAAAAAATGGTCGAACTGTGTATTATTACACGACCGTGTATTCAGTATCCGTGTGATTTTACACGCCCATGCAACTTGTTCGAGAGAAGAATTTTAGAAACAGAATACACGACAAGACCGTGTATTAATGCATGGTTGTATACCATGTTCAGACCCAAAACAGAGATTAAAACATATTACACGGTCATCCCGTGTAGAAATACACGCCCGTGCATTAATATGCTTGGCGGTGGATTTTATTTTCTAATTTTGTCGGGACTCTACCAGTGATCTCTCAAAGCATCTATAAAAGGAAGACCGAACTCTAATGCTCCATATATACAACATTACACATGCAATTACACTTGGGATTGCACAATTTTACATACTTCTGAGAGAAAAACACAAATCAACGAAGAACTCCACAAGACCTTTCGCATCTACGAAACCACAAGGGCTAAAGACTTTGAAGAATGATCCATCCTGACAAGAAGGATTCTATCCTCTTAGTTTAGAACTCTTGTTTGTACTTAATTTGATGTCAAACTATTTGATTTCAAGTTTGCCTATGAATTTGTTATCAGATATGTTTGGCTTAGTCTTTCTAATCCTATGGCATAATCAAAACTGTGGATTCATGTTAGTTCTAATTTGATTATTTTTCTTAATTGGTTTTTGTGTTATATTTATAAATTCGAGTGCTTGTTTATTGTAGAATATTTGGCCAGTAATATGCATGTATTATTTGTTAGTTCAAAATTCGGGAGATGAGATCTAACTTACGAAAAACGAGTTCATAACATAAATGAGGATTCAGTCGGGAGACCTATAACTATTTGTAGGGAGTACTTCATTCCAAAGATATTTTAGGAGTTAATATTAATTGATTGAGTAGGGATACCTTCAATTCTTATTAGTCAACTGTTTATGTGCCACTCACAAGAGGGAATAAACTACTTGATGAATTGAACCCATAGATACACAGAAACTTATTTTGATGAAATATTAATTGGTATTAATATTGATGAAGCATGTTGAGATTATGTTCCTAGGGTTGCTTTCGCATTTGTTGAAGACTTATGGAGTTCGGGTCTTTAACAATTTTTAGATATTTTTACTTGATAACTTAGGATTTAGTAAACAAACTTTTTTGATTTTCGACCGCTTCCATAAAATTGAAATACGATATTTACTTTACTCTACTTGTTTCGTATTCAATCCCTGAGTAATATGACCTTGCTCGTTGTTATCTGCTAGCTACACTGTACAGATTATCTCAAGAGTTCCCTTTTCAATGCCAGGTAAACTTCACCTATTTTTTCTTATTGTTCGTTGTATTCTAAACTTTATTCAAGCTATTTTTCTAGGGCGAGATGCCAATATCAAAACAAAGAAAAGATCTCTATTCAACAATTGAATTTCCTTATCTCTGTTTATCATAAAGAGATTCGTCGTTCCTGACCCTGCTTCACCTTAATTGTTATTTGAACAAGTAAAAGTTCTGTCTTGGTCCGAGTGGGAATAGCATTTCTCTTCTGTATGTCCATGGAGTTTTGAAATATCCAAACATCTCAAAGATAGATAGAGAGGCAAGATAAAGTGAAAACATTTTCACGATCAACAATTTATACAACACACAACTCCTACACTTGCATAATAAAATTCTTTACATATTAATCTTTTGTTCCTTGGCTTCCAGTTATATTTTGGTGGTGTCCAGTTATAATTTTTCAGTTTGCCTAGGAGAGGTAGTCTGGTTTTTCCTGTCTTATCCTGGGAAATAGACATCCAGAATAGAAGACGAATTTGTTTTAAAGATAGTGTGCGAACACACGATTCGGGCCAATTTTATACTGTTCTTTTGTGATTTAGTTTATTACAAATTTCAACTATTGTTATGTAATTTGTAATTCATCAGCGCATTTCGGATTACTTTTATGATGGGTCCTGGCACTTTACCTACTCTTTCGTGGAGGCTTATTTGGATCTGGTCCGTGCTATTGTATGCATCCCCATTTCACCGGATTCAAGAGATACATGTGTTTGGTTGAATTCGGATGATGGTTTGGTTACCTCGAAGGTGGCATATGATCATATCTGTCCCTATTACCCGACAGTCAAGTGGGGGTCTTGGATTTGGTCGCAATATATCCCGGAACGGCGATCGGTGGTGGCGTGGCGGGCTATCCACAATCGAATGGCTATCTTGGATTTACTACGGGCTAGGGGAAGTTTTATGGGCCCCTCATTTTGCGCGCTTTGTCGCAAATCTGCAGAATCGGTTGATCATTTATTTGTCTCTTGTGTCTTTGTAGGAGCTCTCTGGCGACGGATCTTTGATTCATTCAACATTCACCCTTTTGAGGCTCATAGCTTTAATAAATTTCTGGTGCGGTTAATGAACTTTTATTTTAGTAAGCAGGTTACTTTCCTCTGGTGTGTGGCTATCATCTCCTGCATATGAATTATCTGGCACATCCGAAATGAGCTGGTTTTTCACAACAAAATATGGACTGTGGAGGCGGCTACTATCCATCTTCGGGTACTCATTGTAGAATCATCATCATTGGATCGGGGTTGCATGCACAACGATCAACAAGACCTTCTCATCCCGCGCAACCCGCGAGTCCCCGGGCGGGCTAGACAAGCACCGAAGATCATGGAGGTTAACTGGCAAAAACCCCTCCCGGGTTGGACCAAGGTCAATACTGATGACAGTTCATCGGGGGCGCCGGGAAATCTCACTGCTTTCGGGGTTTTCCGGAATTGTAGAGGTTTCTTTTGGGGGTGTTTTGTTCATCATTGTGGTTCGGTCTATGCGTTTGAAGCTGAATTGGTCGCAGCAATGTGGGCGATTCAGTATGCTTTTGAGAAGAAGGGCCGACACAACTTTGGCTGTAGTCGGATTCCATGTATGTAGTGAACTTCTGGAGAAGAGATTGGCGGAAGTCCCGTGGCGCCACCTTAGTCATTGGCGCCACACTTTATATTTTCTCACGCAGATAGATTTTATAGTCTCACATATATTTAGGGAAGACAATCGGGTAGCTGACATGTTGAGCAAGAAGACGGAGTACGACACATGGTGGGGCGTCCCGCCCACAGAGCTCGCTTACTATCTCAATGAAGACTATGTTGGCCAATCCAACTATAGGTTTATTACTTAGGGCGTCTCTGCTTCAGGTTTCTTTTCCCATTTTTTGGGCGCCTGCTTTTTTCCTGGGGGGTACTCTTTTTCCTTCCAAGGGTTTTTCCCACAAGGGTGGATTTTACCTTCGGAGGTTCTAACGAGGCCCCAACCATTCAGCCACTCGGTCGGCTTGTGACCATTTCGTTTTACTTTATAACATTGTTTCCAGGCTTACATTTGGTTACCTGATCAGCCTATGATCAGGACAACTCTCTTTTTTTTATATATATTCAAATTTATTCAAAAAACGGAAGACTATGTTGGTCAGTCCAACTATAGATTTGTTACTTAATGCGTCCGGGCTTTTCTTGTCGTATTTTTGGATGCCTACTTTTCTTTTATGGGGGTACTCTTTTTCCTACCAAGGGTTTTCTCCACAAGGGAGGGTTTTACCTTGGGAGCTTTTAACGAGGCCCCAACCATTCAGCCATTTGGTTGGCTTGTGACCATTTCGATTTACGTTCGTACTCGTTTTCAGACTTATTTCTTTGGTTACCTGATCAGCCTGTGATCAAGATCACACTCTTTTTCATTTTTATATATATCTATAATCATTAAAAAAAATTCATGTTCGTTCTATTATTCCAAACTGTACTAGTAGATGATTTCGGGAAAAAAAATGTACTAATTGGTACTCATTTTTATTACATAAGATAGGGGCCACCGCGATTTTAGTCTTTTTTCACTTTTAGTCCCAATTCGAAAAATTCAGCGGCGACCAAAATAGCAAAAAAATTAACGGGAAAAACTAACGGGTGAATATTTCGAAGATATGGGGCCAATATCGCAAGTGTCCAAGTCTCTTGATGGACCAAAAATGAAATTTACTCTCTATGACTCGATATGCCACCTCCACCACAAACCTGAACTGGACTTAAAAAACGTGAATTCCTAGCACTTTGCCTAAGATTCTGCAGAATTAATTTGCCACCAAACAACTCCATTACTTAATTTCTTGGTTTAATTTTTTAGTTAGTCAAGTAGCGTGTTTGGCAGAATTGTAGGATAAGCCGTAGAATGTATCAGAGTGAAAGAAAATAAGATCAGAACAGAAGCAAATGAGAGAAATAACGAGAGACAAACATGAGAGTTATTTGAATTAGAAGTAAAAAGTTTCTAATCAAAGTGAAGTACTCGAGTGTATATATAGTGGGATAATTGTAACAACTCCCCAGGTTTATGCTAATTACAAAAAATCTATAATAACATGAGTCCTCTATTTCTCCTGTGTTATATCACCTACACCACTTTCACTTCTATCATATTCTCCCTCCTCCTCGCCTTCCGCCTCCTCTGCCGCCGCGTCTCTGCACCGGCCGGCGGCCCTAACGAGAAAGGAAACATCGTCGCACTCTACGAAGGCACCGTCTTTCACCAACGGCGCCACCCTGTCCGAAACTCTTTCCGGCTCCCCGCCCGTTACGCTCTCATTGATCTCAACCGTCCGCCCTACGCGCCGCCCAACTACCTCTCTGCCGACGATGCCCGTCGTGTCGCCAAGACAAATGGCCCAGTGTAATTTGTCTTTTCTTTTCTGCTGTATATATTACATTATGTGGTGCTATCGACTATCGAGTAAACTAACATTCGAAGATTCCTGCCGGGATCACGTTTAGTCTATCACAAAACCTTGTATGAGACGGTCTCATGGATATAATCCATGAGACGTATCATATATTTAAATAGAATTTTCGACCCAAACCCATATTCATGAAAATAATTCATATTTTTGTGTATTTTAGGATCCGTCTCATAAACTTAGATCCATGAGACGGTCTCACATAAGACCTTCTTTTAGTCTATTTTCTGGTCTCTTGTTCTGATTTGCAGTGTAATATCAGTGTTTTGAAACTCGGACCGGATTGGCCCGTTCGACTGGTTTAACCGGCAAACGGTAACATGCCCGATCTGAAATCGGGTGGCTAAAAAACCGTTACCACCCGGTCAAACCCGGCAAAAAACCAGAAAATCAGTGACCCAAATAACCCATTTCACCAAAAAAATCATTTTTTTTGAAGTAAATAATGTTATTTTGGTTTTATAACAAAAATTGAAGGAAAATATGTTTAATAAATTTGAATATAACTTCTCCTTATATTCGATTTACAATATATTTGGATATTATAATTTATTAATTTACTATGTTTATACCTTTATTTTTTGTATTTTTTGTATTCTCCTTGTATTTGTTAATTTATGTAGGTATATAACTTATAAGCCAACCAGTTTTTTTAAGAACGGTTTAACTGGTTAAACCAGTAACTCAATGACCAGTTATTAATCCGGTTCGATGTCCGGTCCGAATGTAAAAACATTGTGCAATATTAGATGGATATTGCCAAATTAGAACAAAAAATCAAAGTGGATTAATATATAAGCCACATTCAACTACTTGTTATATATGTTAAGCACCATTAATTTCCTTGTAAAGTAACATGGCAAGTATGATACTCACAAAACGGGCTAATCACAAAAATCCCATTATATTTTATAAAAGTATTAGAGTTACCGCTTACATTTAATACATGATCAAACCAGATGAGACTTTTGTAAATTTGAAATATCTCTTTATTTTTTTGTAATTAGCTCAAATTTGAGGTTTTTTTTTTAATTATCACTTTAGTTTACTTACAATTTGGTTAGTTGATGGCTTTGACAAAACTAACTTTGACCCTGTTCGGTAGTTTTTATAATATAATTTTTATTTCGACGAAACTTTTTGTACAATTTATACTATTCTTCGTGACAAAAACTTGTATCAAATAGTCTAAAAGATTCAAATCTATTAGACGGATTCTAAACCAACCTGGATATAATAGGTGGTTGCATTTTTATAATTTTGAAGAGGTGGTGGCATTTTTGTGATTTTGAACGCGATGACATTTTTATAATATTATGGAGATGGTGGCATAGTATTATTGGACCAATGACATTTTTGTAATATTAGATAGTGATGTATTACCATTAACAAAAATTAGTTTTTTTCTCTAAAAAGTATTAGTAGTACCGCTGAAAAGTATTAGTAATCTACTTGAACAATTTTTTTAGTAATCCTCATGAAAAGTAATGATTTTTTCCATCAAAAGTATTAATATTCTTACTAAAACGTATTAATAGTCTTATTGAAAAGTGTTATGTTTTCCGATTAAAGATATTTTAGTATTTCTCATGAAAAATACTAATTTTTTTCATAAAAACTATTAGTAGATCCAAATTAAAGTATTAGTTCTCACCCCTCCAAAAATATCAGTTCTCATCCTGAAAAATATATAGTAGCACCCATAAGTAATATTAGTTTTCTCTGAAAAGTATTAACATTCATCCCAAAAAGTATAAGTAGTACTGCTGAAAATTATTATTAATCCCTTGAATAGTATTTTTAGTAATCCTAAGTACGGATTTTTTTTTCTCTCAAAAGCATTAGTATTCCCCATAAAACGTATTATTAGTCTTGCTGAAAAATATAAAAGTATTAGTTCTCCCCTCAATAGTATCAACAGTCAACTTGAAAAATATTTAATATCTCCCCTAAAAATATTAGTTTTTCCTCTAAAAAATATTATAGTACTCCCAAAAAGTATTAGTAGCCCTCTAAAAATTTATTAGCAGCCCATGAGATATGGTTGTTATGGTGTTGGTGGTTGTGCGGTTGTTTGAGGGCTGATGAGTCGGATATTGTGCGGTTTTTTTTCTTTTTCTTTGTCTTTTGTGTACTACGTGACCAGATATTTTTTCCGAAAAAAAAACCCATTTTTCAGGGTTTTCTATCTTGTTTGCATTTTGCGCAGATGCTTGCGCACATGTTGAAAATATTTTTGGGCCAAATTTGGTTTTTTTTGAGTCAGGTTAAAAAAAATGTTAATTTGACCTCGATTCATAATAAAATACCGTTGCCTTATCCTCGAGTTCTATGGATTCTTTTTTTCAAGCTTGAATACAGTTCTTCAAATCCCTTCGTAATTGCAACTAGGAAAACTTAGTTTGCTCGAAATTTTATTACCATACAGTTAGTACTTTAGACTTCATCTAGGCTACCACGTCTCTGATCCTGTTCCATCTCCTATTATACTTCTATTCGGAAAGGGTAGATAAATAACATTGAGATAAAACATGTGTGGTTGATTTTTTGAGTGTATGTATTGGTGTCTTTTATCCGGATAGTGGAGCAGAAAATTGGAACAAGAAATCTGAATTTACTTGCTATTGGTTTTTGAAATTATAAGCTATTTATATACTTTGTACAAGCAGTTGAACACTTGTACCTTGTAGCCAATATTGAATTGTATGGATCGATTTCACCAGTTTTCTTCTGAGAATACCGGCCAGTGTTGGATATGAAAGAAGTCCTGTGAATTTGTACTACTGCTACGACATTCAAGGCTCGACCACAACATTGAAAAAATGCATTGTTGAGGTGATCAAAATCATCACTAGTAACTTCTTCTTACAGTTCAAAAAACTTCTTGTGTGTGTGATTTTGATTATCACCACAAGTTAATCGTTTTATTTTTCCGCTGACATTCGACCCAATTTACGTTTGTTTCAGGCCAGTAACACACCATGGGGTGAAAGTGTGACATTTGTATTCAACCCTAGCTCCGATTTAGTGCCAAAATCGGAATATATAAGCCCTTTCATGGTTCGTTTTTTTTTTTTATCAATTTTGCAAGTAATTTCCGCAAAGGTTTAATTGCAAAATTGGTCCCGCAACTTTAGGACGGTGGCATTTTACGACTTTTATTTTTTCACTTTGTAAAATAGGATTTTAATTTAAAAGAATCCCGGCAAAAATCACAAAAAAATCAGGAAATTGGTTGGAACCTAATGATGTGTTTGTCACATCATCACCCCTAATTGGGGACTTTCAATTTTCCGGCGAAATTAGTGATGTGATGCTGCCTTGGACACATTTTGCAAACACATGTGCATTTTGAATCTCTGTCAGCATCCACATCATTAGTTCCGTCAGAATATCGAAAACGCCAAGAAGGTGTACTGTGATCTCGGATTGCCATGCACAAAATCAAATACCGGTCAATTTTTGAATTTTTGGCGACTTTTGTCCTTAATGTGCCAGATTTTTTAAACTAAAGTCTTATTTTGCAAATTGAAAAATAAAAGTCCTAAAATGACACCATCCTACAGTTATGGGGCTAATTTTGCAATTAAGCATTTCCACAAATATCAAGTAGATACCGGTTTTCAGTTCAATTTTAAGTTCTCAACTCTTTAATTTTGCTTATGACAAAATCAGGATATGCTAGGGAACTGGAAGCTCAAAGTGAATGAACCTGGAGAGATTTTGTATGCAATTATATCAGTACAGCACCCCAAGCTTGGTAACTACTTCACAGCTTCATTCACAGCCAAGAGAGTTATCTACGACTCGACTACGTCGGACGATCTTGAAGCATTCTTCTGGTTGATGCCCCATAAAGTTTCAATTACCGCGTATTGGAATGTAAGTAATGTACTTGCTTTGCAATATACTATTATTATTATTGTTATTATTATTATTATTATTATTATTTTGGTGCTCTTTGGTTGGGTTCTCACCAATGGGAATATATAGTACTAACTGAGTATATGCGTGTCCAATGTATATGCATACAATATAATAAATAGAGATGGCGACATCATAATGTTTGGTTTTTAAAGATTTACAGTTCTACTTAAATAAGTAGCTAGTCTGCCCGAATATTTAAGTTATTAAATCATGAAATGGTTGACCACTGGATATAAGCCACAATTTTGATTAATTGAAAAATGTATATGTAAAGATTAATCGCGTATATTAATCGGCAACAATATTTGTTTAGTCACAATAATGATTCTCAAAAGTTTAATAATGCTGATGATCAAGGATCAATTCATGCCATTTTCCTATTATTGAGAAATTGATGTCTTGTACTAGCAGGCTCTCAAGCTTTGGTGGAATAATGTTCCTTTCTATACACACCCAAGAATAGAGAATCCAACATATCGAGAAGAAGCTTTCCAACGAGATGAAAAGATGCAATTAATTTGTCCAGCATTTGGAGGCATTAATAAAGCAAACAACAACCTGCGAAGTGGAGGAAAAATTGATCGTTGCTTCATGTGGAAAGATGCTAAGTGGCCTTGGTCATACCTAATTAGATAATATAGCCTTAAACATTGGAAACTTCTTGCTAGAATCGAATTTTTTTATACTCTCGAACAATTTTTATTAGGACATGTGGTTGAAGATTTTGAAACCTAGTTTAAATCTGAAACTGATTTTATGAGAAAAATTTACTTTTGGTCCCATTAGACATAACCCCTCATGATTTTAGTTTCATCACTTGAAAATAGTCCCATAAGATTATTCTTGTCACACAAATGGTCCCGCCGTTAGTAAATTAACGATCAAACATATCAAATTGAAAGTCAAACCTTTGATTTGGGACTAAAAGTGAGAACAACGGAACTAAAATCATCAGGTGTTCAGTCCAATGGGGCCAAAAGTGATTTTTTCTCTAAAAACTAAATATAACTAATATCTATTTTAAAAAATATATTATCATTATAGTTACTAATTTTTATTTATTATAATTAAAAAATTGACAAGTAAATTAAATGATGAAATTTATAATTCAACTTATATAAAATAAATTTTTGGAAAAATAAATTTCAATTTTCTGAAAAATAACTTTTGAAATGAGCCCGGTGATGTATGTGTGTATATATGTAAAGTTTGATTTTTTTTTGAGAAAATGTAAAGTTTGATTTAAAAATATAAAAATAAAAATATAATATTTAAAAATGAAAAAAAAATGTGAGCTAGGTTAACTGTCTTTTTATGTCAACTATGAATTTCCTAATATTTATCTATTTATAATTTAACTATACTAAAATATTTTTAAAAGTATTTTTCTAAGTTTTTAAAAATAATTCCTATATTTAAAAATTATGAAATTATTTTTGAGGCCCCGACTTTTTTTCAACATATAATACGATGTTGTATAGAGATAAAATTTTGGCTAAGTGTCACAATACCTATTATAAATGAAATGTGACAATCATTTATTTATTTCTTCTAACGTCAATTACTCTTTCCTTATTTTCGAGCGTACCGATGATATTTTCTCCTTAAGTATTAATTTTTTATCGATTATTTATGACTTAGTAATATTGGACCCTTTAAAATTTTAGGAGACTTATTTCACTAAGTGTCATTTATATCCGATAGAATTAAGAACTCAGTTTTAGAATAAGTGATTATGGGACTCATAAGTGATTATGAGACTTATAAGTGATTGTGGGAATTATTATCCATTTAGGATTTATATTATACACCAATGATCGTTAATTTTGGGACAAAGAAAAAAAAATATCATGGTACAATTTTTATAGGGGACAACCAAATGGGTATTTTGTGTAGAAATACATTTCAGTCCTTATACAAATATTTCACCTTATTCTATAATACATACCCAAACCACTTCCAATTTATATTGAAAAATACATATTATTGTTATTATACATCCTTATTTTATCCTCCTATATATTTATATATACCTATACATTAATTATTCCTAACTTTAGCAAAAGAAAAGAAAAAACAAAAATTTTATCATCCTACACATATAATTTCGGCCATAGGGGGGAAGTAGAGGGAATCAACTCATTTTCTTTTATCTCCCAACAAACTTTAATACAATATTAGAAATCAAAACAAAAAAATAAATAAATATATCCCCCTACATTACCCAACTTTCGGCCATAGCATGAAAAGGGGGGCAATCAACTTATATTTTTCACCTCCAATTATCCCCAATTCATAATTTAACCACCAAAACAAAAAAATAATCTTCTACACCTCCATACTTTCGGCCATAGGTATTACTAGGAGACTCAAAAAAATTCTTTCTTCTATTCAATCTCCCAACACTCCTTCATTTCTATACTTAGAACAAAAAATGCAAATCTTGCTCTCATCTTCTCCAAAGTGGCCGAAAATTTAAAGAAGAAAGGTGAGGATATTAAGGGCTGACCTATAGAGCTCAAGTTTGAGGATAGAAACTCGAAGAAAAAAATTCATTTCTGGAGACTACTTGAGGGTATTAAGGTCCGAATTAATCAATTTATTTAATATATTTTCTTTGGACTTGAAACTTCAATTTTAACACCAAAATATGGTTATGGTGACATTTAGGGGCTGAAATTGAAATATTAGGACCAAAAGCTTGGATTCTTAAAGAAGATCTTCACTTTTAACCACAACACGAAAAACTACTACGAGTTGGGTGAAAACTATTTCTACAATAAAATGCATCATTCTTTCTACTAGTGCCTAAAAGTGCATGCTCATGTGATAATATGGTATATTTATGAAATATAGCAAGTTTTTATGAGATTCATGTTTTAATGAAATTTTGAGAAAATAAAAAGATGAGTGTCATATTCTTTCTTGCATAAATTATTGATAAAATGCTCATCAATATGTTTTTATGATTTATGATGATACGCATGTTCAAATATAATTTAGAAATATTTAATATGAATTTTTATATATTATTTAAATTATGGACTTGTAATTTGTACAAAGAAATTTGAAACTTGGGATATTTTTGCAATTATTGTGAAATATGGGGCCGAAAGTGCAAATGTTTAAAACTGTGAAGGCCTCCTCTGAAAATTCGAAATATTTGACCCAAGACTTTTTAAATTTCATATATGAAGTGACTTGAAAAATTTAGGACCCTTCCGGGCAAGAAAACACAATAATAAGCTTGATACCAAAATATAAATTGTAAAACTTAAAGGACCAAAACTAATATTTTCGAAACATGGGCAGTCATGGTGCCTCAAAATTTTACTGAATTATTTAATATGGTATTTTGAACCTTTACGTCAAATTTCATAACCACCCGACTTGAAACAAGCCTTTAACGATAAAAAATCACTTTTGGGCCAAAATTATAATTTTAAAAAATAAGGTACATAACTTGCGAATTTTTAAAAAATGTTTTAACCACAACTTATTACTATTATAATAAGTATTTAAAAATTAGAATCACCTCAAAAATCTTTTCGTTTTAAGAGTTACCTAATTTTAAAAATATCAAGTCAAAAACCATAATTTTTGGAAAACTAGAGGGCAAATCTGCGAATTTTATAATTGTGTCCCAAGTTTCTGAAAAATATAACCGTCTAGAAATTTACAAAATTTTTAAAACTGACCTTACCCTTTTTCGAGTCCGAAATTGAAACTTATCGAATTTTTAGAACCCGGTAAGAAAATATTCTCCTTAGTAAAATGAATTTTATTTTAAAATTTGCTAAGGACCTTGAAATTGATATTTTCAAACTCGGTTACCTTATGAAAATTTTAAGATATACTTTTCATACCTATCAAACAAAAATTTTGTGCTTGAACAAAATGCACCAAACCAAATATCAAAATCGGCTAGATTATCCGCCCGATAACTAGACCGCGAGTTTTAAAAATAAATGCCGGACATTGGGTGACCAAGATCACCTCGGACTTGCTAACTGATTTTATCAATTCTCTCGAACAAGCAAACTTATAAAAATTAAAAGTGTAATTGGAGGAGAAATTTTGAAGTGAAGATTTAAGTGAAACGTAAAGTGGAATTAAAGTGAAACTTTGAATTGAAGATGTAGGACCCCGGAATTTCGACTATTAATAATATATCAAAGTTTGTAAATGGATTCCTTTAATATGGTATTTTTCTATAATATTTAAGTTTTGAGTCAAATTTTCTTTCATGGAATATATATATATATATATATATATATATATATAGGATTTGGTTCAAATGAGACCACCCTCTCTAGGTGAGACAATGTGGACTCATCTTATCCATTGATCTTAAAAAATGAAGGGATGTGATTAATTCAGTTTTTTTAATTATTTCCTAATTTTCGCTGATTTTAAGGGTAAGATTGTAATTTTGTAATTCAAATTAGTGGTCCCAAATGATTTTATGGGTCAAATTGACACTCATAGGATTTTGTGGCGGAATTTAAGGAACATGTTTTCTTCCCAAATATTTTTATTTTACAAAGATAGTTAGGGTTCTTCTCTTTGTATAATTAGACATCAAATAATGCATATTTAGTTATTTTTGTTGGCACTTTGTTTTATGAAAACAAGACATAATTGAATATAATGTCTTTGCGTATGTAGGTATCTACTAGATCGCATAAATAGGTTCAATATAATGTATATTTAGTTATGAAAATGAGATGTTGCTTTTGGAAATTATAAAAATGGGATGTTACATAATGTACTGCATATTTAGTTATTCCACAATGCATAGATAGTTTCTAGATAATACATAGTTAGTTGATTTTGTTGCATAGTTTATGACGTCTTGCATAGTTGGATATATTGTACTACATATTAGTTTTTTTTACGCTGCATAGATAGTTTTCAGATAATGCATATTTAGTTGAGTTTTGTTGCATATTTAGTTTTCGAACTCACTGTTCGTTATTTCTCTGTAATATTGCACCGATTTTTCTTGTTTTTTCTCTGTAATTTTCGAGTTCTTCACAGTTTTCTTTATTTGCGTTAATGGAGGAATGAGAGAGAGAGAGAGAGAGAGACGTGAGATTGAGAAAATTGGGAGATATATGAGAGAGAAAGAGATTTGATTCCATTTTTGTAACTAACTTGTTATGTTATTTTACCCTACTACCCTTATATTGATTAAATTAATATTTTAATATATTTTTTATCCATTAAATCATACCCATTGATTAATAGTGGGGGATGGTTGAAATTAATCCATCAACCTGAGACGTATATCACTATCCTCCCCTATATATATATATATATAAATATATACTTAATAGATGATAAGGAATGGCAAACCTACCTAAAGCATGCCACCAGCGGCTTAATTCTCCACCATGCAACTTAAAGGCCAACTAGCGAAAAGGAAGCTAGACACGTCAATTAATAAGAGGGACGAGTGGAGTAATAGCAAATTAAGAAAGGGTGAGTCTCTTACAAGACCGTCTCACGAATCTTAATCCGTGAGATGGAGCCCCAATTTGACCCGACCCAAACCCAACTCCCTCCTATCAGTCTTACACTCTTACTCGCGACCGGTTTTGATTTTCTGCCGCAAAGCTAACAATAATATTCCTCTGGTTTTGGTCAGACTATTTTGATATTAATTCCTCTCCTTTTTTCAATTACGATTCTTGTCTACCAATAATCCGATCGAGGCGTCTTTCCAAATCTCAAAGATCATCTACCGAGTTTAAAAGTGAACTTTAAATATTTAATTATTTTATTTTCATATTGTTGGAAAAGAAGAGTTGCAGAGCTTGTCAATCTCGACAATGGCAGAAAAGTAGACTTGATTCATCATAATATATTTTCCTTGCACATTACACTCTTTTCAAATATCAACCATCAAACATTTCCAACTTTCGCACAATCAAACTTCCATTGTCGGACCTCTCCATTAATGGAGATTTTGAGTTTTAAATCTGAAAATTTTTTTCACTCTCTTGAAAGGGTTTTGGGCGAAAATGAAAGGAAAAAAACTGAAGAAACCAAAGGGAAAAAAAAGGGAAGACGAATGGAAGAAAAAAAGAAGAAAAAAGAAAAAGATTGGAAACCATAGCTGAAAAGTGTTAAATATTCAGCAGCTGAAAAGTATTTAATGTTGAACTGAAAAGTATTACACTTTGAACGAAAAAGTATTATAGTTTTAAGTGAAAAAGTATTACACATTTAAGTGAAAACTATTACATGTTGAACTGAAAAGTATTACAATTTTAAGTGAAAAGTATTAGATATTTATGTGTAATAGTTGAAGTGAAAAGTATTACATATTGAACTACAAAGTATTACGTATTTATCAATATCATGTCAGTATTGATTCATTGAAAATAGATACTTTTTATATTAAAAATGATACTTTTCGAGAAAAAACTAATATTTTTTAATTATCATCACACTCAATTGTTAGCCTAATATTTACGAAAATGTCACCAATGTATGGGTCATGGGGGATCCCTATCACAAAATGTGACCCGTGAGACCGTCATATATGAGTTGTTGCCAAAATGATTTTTTTTTTCTAATAAAAAGTGATATTGTTAAACAAGGTTATACATAACATTGCAAGTAAATAATCAATTATATATGTTACTTTGAAAATGTATACGTTTCATAATAAAGTAATACCTTTAAAATGAAAAATGATACTTTTCAGGTATAATGTAATATAAAGAACTAATAAAATGTAATTTTGTTACTCTTTGAAACATATATTTTTTAGACTAAAAGTGATACTTTTTTAATACAAAGTGATACATTTGAACAAGGGTGCATATAAATTTGTAAGTAAATAATCAGTTTTGTTACTTTGAAAACGTATACTTTTTAGAATAAAAGTGACAATTTTTCAATAAAAAGTGATACTTTTCGAATTTAAAGTGATATTATGTTAGGAAAACTACTAATGTAATTTTGTTACTTTGAAAACATATACTTTTTAGAGTAAAAGTGATACTTTTTTAATAAAATATGATACTTTTGGACAAAGTTGTATATAACTTTGCAAGTAAATAATCAGTTTTGTTACTTTAAAAATGTCTACTTTTTAGAATAAAAGTGATACTTTTTTTTTTTAATAAAAATTGATATTTTTCGAGTTTAAAGTGATATTATGTTTACTACTAATGCAATTTTGTTAATATAAAGAAATATATTTTTTACACTAAAAGTGATACTTTTTTTGGTAAAAAGTGATACTGTTAAACAAATTATATGTTACTTTGCAAGTAAATGATCGGTTATGTTCCTTTGAAAATATATATTTTCCAGAGTAAAAGTGATATATTTTTTAATAAAAGGTGATACTTTGAGATCACATAATATTACAAAAATAACACTGCTCCATAGAAAACTATTCGGACGCTTTGATATTATAAAAATACATCCGCGTCCTAATAACGATGATTCACCTCCTAATATTACAAATTAATTTGTACCAAATTGGTACATTTCTTGTCCTATCAGAAGATATACACGTCCACCTACAAGTATTTTGCCATGAATAATTATTTTGTACTTGAGTTTCATCAAAAATGATAATCGTGGCATACTCGCTCATGAATTAGGTAAAAAATAGAAATCAAAGCAAGATATTTTGATTTGTATTCTAATTTTAAAATTCAATAGCTAATTAATGATTTTTTTTTATCGGTAGCTAATTAATGAATTTGATGTTGAACTTGAACTAGAAGCAATCAACAACGTGGGTCCCTCTCTCTATTGGTTGTTTTTGGAGTGAGAATGCATTTTACGATTAATGTTGGGCAATTCTGTATTGAATCGCCAAAAGGTGTGGGGCTAAAAACAGAGATAAAATATATTGATCGCCACAAATAACAAAGAACGGTGAGACACGTGACTAACTGACTATCCACCGCCCCAAATTTTAAAAGAAGATCCGCGGGTTTTGGGTATTGGATCCGTCTCACGGATTTAGACTCGTGAGACGGTATCAAACAAAAATTTCGTGCTTGAACATAATGCACCAAACCAAATATCAAAATCGGCTAGATTATCTGCCCGATAATTAGACCGCGAGTTTTAAAAATAAATATCGGACATTGGGTGACCAAGATCACCTCGGACTTGCTAACTGATTTTATCAATTCTCTCGAACAAGCAAACTTATAAAAATTAAAAGTGTAATTGGAGGAGAAATTTTGAAGTGAAGATTTAAGTGAAACGTAAAGTGGAATTAAAGTGAAACTTTGAATTGAAGATGTAGGACCCCGAAATTTCGACTATTAATAATATATCAAAGTTTGTAAATGGATTCCTTTAATATGGTATTTTTCTACAATATTTAAGTTTTGAGTCTGCTCAAATTTTACTGTGGAATATATATATAGGGAGGGGATCCTGTGAGACCACCCTCCTAGGTTAGTCCATAAGACTAAATCTACACCATCCAAATAGTAAATCAATGGCCAAGATATATTACAATATATACAACATTTCATAAGTAAGTATACAACAGAAGGGATAAAATAGGAATCCATGAAATTAAATATAGTAAACGCTTCCTAAAAATTAGGAACGTGATTTTGTATTGATCACGTCCCGATTCACCTTTCCTTTCTCTCTCTTCCCATTCGAACCTGCAATTTATTCAAATATGGCAACAAAATCGTGCAACAATTAATGAAAAGTATACAATTACACTAAACTAACTATACATTAAAACATTACTAAGTATACATAAACAATTAACTAAGTATACAATTACACTAAACTACATGTACATTAAAACTTTACTAAGTATACAGAAATATTTAACTAAGTATACAATTACATTGAACTAACTATACATTAAAATAATACTAAGTATACAGAAATATTTAACTAAGTATACAATTACACTGAATTACTTATATAACTAAGTATACAATTCCATTGAACTAAGTATACAAATCCACAGAACTAGGTATACAAATTTACTAAATTACTTATTAAACTACTTATATAACTAAGAATACGATTCCACTGAACCAATTAAGTATACAAATCCATTGAACTAAATATACAATAAAACATGACTAAGTATACAAGTCCACTGAACTAAGTATACAATAAAACGACTGTTCACAAATATGGCGGGAATAAGTATCAATTTTAAAAAAAATACTTGAAGTTGATGATTTTTCCTCCCTAAAAATCGGGTAACTGAAAAGGTAGGATTATGTTTCCTTCAAAATAGCTAATAACTTTCCAATTAACATAACTAATTAAATATAAAAGTACAATTATACCCTTATATGCCTAAATTAACTAAAATGATCTACACCATCCAAAATTTTAAATCAAGAGTTCATAAGTGTTCTTATGGACTAACCTAAAAGGATTGGTCTCATTTGAACCAATCCCTATATATATATATATAATATATATATATATAGAATAATTTGTATGTTAGTTTATTTAAATTGTTAAAGTTTGAAATCTAGGCCTCAGTTAATTTGATATAACTAATTTCTGAAAGGGTCAAAACATAAATATATATATATAAATATATACTTAATAAATGATAAGGAATGGCAAACCTACCTAAAGCATGCCACCAACTGCTTAATTCTCCACCATGCAACATAAAGGCCAACTAGCGAAAAGGAAAGCTAGACACGTCAATTAATAAGAGGGACGAGTGGAGTAATAGCAAATTAAGAAAGGGTGAATCTCTTACTAGACTGTTTCACGAATCTTAATCCGTGAGATGGAGCCCCATTTGACCCGACCCAAACCCAACTCCCTCCTATCAGTCTTACTCGCGACCGCTTTTGACTTTCTGCCGCAAAGCTAACAATAATATTCCTCTGGTTTTGGTCAGACTATTTTGATATTAATTCCTCTCCTTTTTTCAATTACGATTCTTGTCTACCAATAATCCGATCGAGGCGTCTTTCCAAATCTCAAATATCATCTACCGAGTTTAAAAGTGAACTTTAAATATTTAATTATTTTATTTTCAAATTGTTGGAAAAGAAGAGTTGCAGAGCTTGTCAATCTCGACAATGGCAGAAAAGTGGACTTGATTCATCATAATATATTTTCCTTGCACATTACACTCTCTTCAAATATCAACCATAGCTTAAAAGTGTTAAATATTCAGTAGCTGAAAAGTATTTAATGTTGAATCAAAAGTATTACACTTTGAACTAAAAATATTATAGTTTTAAGTGAAAAGTATTACACATTTAAGTGAAAAGTATTACATGTTGAACTGAAAAGTATTACAATTTTAAGTGAAAAATATTAGATATTTATGTGTAATAGTTGAAGTGAAAAGTATTACATATTAAACTATAAAGTATTATGTATTTATCAATATCATGTCAGTATTGATTCTTTGAAAATAGATACTTTTCTTTTTAAAAATGATACTTTTCGAGAAAAAAACTAATATTTTTTAATTATCATCACACTCAATTGTTAGCCTAATATTTACGAAAATGTCACCAATGTATGGGTCATGGGGGATCCCTATCACAAAATGTGACCCGTGAGACCGTCCTATATGAATTGTTGCCAAAATGATTTTTTTTCTAATAAAAAGTGATATTGTTAAACAAGGTTATATATAACTTTGCAAGTAAATAATCAATTATATATGTTACTTTGAAAATGTATATGTTTCATAATAAAGTAATACCTTTAAAATGAAAAATGATACTTTTCAGGTATAATGTAATATAAAGAACTAATAAAATGTAATTTTGTTACTCTTTGAAACATATATTTTTTAGAGTAAAAGTGATACTTTTTTAATACAAAGTGATATATTTGAACAAGGGTGCATATAACTTTGTAAGTAAATAATCAGTTTTGTTATTTTGAAAACGTATACATTTTAGAATAAAAGTGATATTATGTTAGGAAAACTACTAATGTAATTTTGTTACTTTGAAAACATATACTTTTTAGAGTAAAAGTGATATTTTTTAATAAAAAATGATACTTTTGGACAAAGTTGTATATAACTTTGCAAGTAAATTGTTGACGTGTGTTTTGGTCAACAAGCAAAATATATGAAGATGTAATACATGGAAATGGAAATAGACTTCAATTCGGGGCTAATTCTGCCTTTTTTATATATGATGCCGAGCAGAAAGTTTCTGGTCGGTTTTACTTTTACAGACGTAGGTTTGCAAGCGTTTTCTCTAGTATTTTTCTCTTGTCATTTTCCTCATAAATGAGGCCCTATTTATACCCAACTCATTAGTGGGTTTTTAATAACCACTATCACACTTAACACTTAAATAATTTTAAAGGGACAATTGTCCTTCCCTAAGCATGCATGGTGGCCAAGTGTTTGCCACTTGTCGACTCATCTGGTTGTCGTGCTGACAAATGTCAGCTTACTTATGCTAATGATGCACTTAGCCTTTCTTAACTGGATGGCTATCCTTTAAATTTCCCGCCATAAACTTCCCGCCAAGATTGGGCTCGGGGGAACCGAGCCCAATTCATGACGTCATCAGGTCGGTTGCTGATGTCATCAGCTCGGTCTGCGTCAGCCTGTGGGTCCCACATGTCCATGTGCTGAATGGCCACGTGGACTAATTTGCTTCCAGCTCGGCTCGGGTGTCATCAATGGCCCCCAAGTTTAATTATGAGAGAAGAATTTACAAGTCGGATTTAAACTTTAATGCTAATCATAAGCTTTTAATGGGGAAGAGGAAACCTCAAAAGTCATCCTTCCATGACACCTGTCGTTTAGCAGTTAATGCCTGAAACGGCGCATTAATTATAGTATCATGATGGCGGACATGTGGCGGCTCTTGGTTGGACCAACTCTGCGCATGAACCGAAGAGGTGGGACGGCTCTGTCAGCGGAACGTGGGGACGTGATGTTTCTGATGTTTCTAACGGCTTTTGAGACTGAAAGGACATGTTTTTTGAGTTGGTGTCTCATTTTTCGAGGGAACTTAACCTATAAATACCCCTTTCGTCCTTCATTCTATACTCTTGCATCCATAGTCTTCCGAGCAGTATCCTTTGAGAGCGAGAAGAATTTTCGGGTCGGTCCCTAGGGTTCAGAGACTTCAAAGTTAGGTATTTTTTCCAAAAAAACCCTCTTTCTCTCGTTTCTACTTTGACCACATGTCTTCTTTTGAAGATAGTCAGAGTCGTAGCTATAGTGTGGAGGTTGACATTGAAGATCTTCCTTCTGAACCATCTGTTTCATTTTCTCCAGTTCGAAGAAATGCACCTCCCAGCCCAAGTGTTGTTCATATTTCAAGCTCAAGTCATACGCCTGCAACTGAGACTCCATTGGAGAAGACACATACAATTTTCGATCCCATGCCATTCACCATCTATCGAGAGGGCGTCTTCTACGAGCCTGGATTAGCCCGTGAAGACTCTGGTGAAGAAGCTTTGAACTCCGATCCCCAAAATAATCAACAGGAAGAAGAAATGAATCCTCAAGAGCACGAGCATGATGAGCAAGTGGATGAGCCCTCCAAGGGTTCGAGAGCTGCAAGGCCCGTAGGGCCTATGGGTCATCGCCACGGAGGAGGGCCCCGACTACGCGTGGAAGCTGGGTGGAGGCCCTGCGATTTGAACGACATCCCTAGTATGTTAATGATTCCGGAACTGGCGGCCCTCCGTCAGAAGTACAAAATTCTGGCTGGTGTGCAATTTTGGTTGTCGGATGGTACAGAACGCCCAGAGCACCCGCCGGAGGGGTGCATGGCCATACACGTCCCCAGCCTCTTGTATGGGCTACGATCCCCACTGCAGGTTGTACTCATGCGGTGGTTCCGTAAATGGGGCCTTCCCCTGTCCCAGGTGTACCCCCTATCTTGGGGTCGAATTATCAGATTGTTGGTGTTGTTCCACCTGGAAGGGTACCCCCATCCCAAATTCGCACAGATGAATGAGCTATTAAATGCTGGGCGACCTCGATCGGGGTGGGGCGCCATCGGGGGTGGTACTACGTGCACACCAGACCCGGGTGCCCAGACGGGCTGGTTGAAGGCCTTCCACAGTCCTTAAAGGAGTGGAAGGATAAATGGTTTTAGGTTAGTGGCGAGTGGCAGGCTCGCGTCGGGGTGGAGGAAACGGTCCTCCATCCCCCTTCAGAGTTCACATTCAATTTCAGTAAGTGCACTTCTTTCTCCTTTTTCTCTTTCTTTCATCTTTTTTTTTTCAGGGCTCATTTGACCTTAATTCTTTGTTTTGTTTAGAGAACCGACCCTCTGCCGTCCCACTATCAACCACCTTTGTCCGTCAGTTGGACACCATCCAGGCCATGGGCCCGAGGGACAGATGGATCAAGAAGTTGGCCACCGAGACTCGTCTGGCTGCGGCTGGCCTGCGATCCGCTTTACCTACCGATCCTGAGGCCGGAGAGGCGGCTAGGGGAGAGGCGGTGGTGGTGCAAGAGGAGGCCGAGGAGGAGCCTGAGAGGAGCCCTTCCAGGGCTGAGAGGGGACACACCCCTGAGTGGGGGGAGCAACCTGTGCAAACAGAGTAGGCGAGGCCGTCTCCGGTGGCGGCTAGTCCTCCGGGGCGAACGTCCGTGTCGACCGGGCAGGTGCGGACTCCTGAGCTGCCTAGAACAACTAGAGCCCAAGGTGTGCATTTTATAATTCTTGCACTTCCTTTTTCTTTAACTTATTTTGTTTTTGTTTCTTATTCAACTGGTGCTTTTTGTAGGGCGTGGCGTGGATCTCTTTGCGCGCCTTCGCAGCATTAGGAATACGGCCGCCCGCCAAACCAGGGTGGCCGCGGTCCAGCCTACTGACGTTGAGGCGGCACAAAGAGAGGACATCTGGGCCGGAAAATGTCCTGTTGACGGAGTTCCAGAGGCAGAGGGGCCCCCACTCCAAAGGAGAAGAGGGGGAATTGTGATTGAGGAGCCCGGGCAGACGAAGAGAACCGGGCCAACCCCGCCGACGCCTTCTGTACAGATCCCAACAGGCGGGGTTCCGAGGACCTTCTCGGATGACTTCGGCCGGGAGGGCCACTTCATACCGCCGAATCCAGAGAGGGAGGATATGTGCGATGGGATGGCCGGGTTGCGGCCTCGGTGGTTCGTGGAGTTCGCCGGGTGCTCCACGCCCACTGATGAACAAGTAAAAAATTTGCCTCTCGCTGGGCGTGCTGCCAGGGATGTGGCAGCTCGGGCATGGACCACGGGTATTGAGCAATTCTGCTCGGAGACCGGGTGTGAGGAAAAAGCCCAGTACATCATGGGGTTATCTGGTCACATCACTGGGATCCTCTGGCATATGATTAGGGGGATGGAGGATCTGGAAAGGTGCCACCATGACCTGCAAGAGGCTCATGTTGTCTGCCAAGGGGTGCAGGAGTCCTTGAAGACTAAGGTGGAGGAGGTCGCGGCCAGGGCCAACGCTGAGAAGGAAGCTGCCGTGAGGGCCGAGGCCGAGCGAGATCAGGCCCGTAAAGCTGAGGAAGAGCTCCACGCCAAGGTTGTGGAGCTGGAGTGAGCAGCTATTGCCCACGCTGAGAAAATGGAGAGTCGCGTAGCCGAGGTGCGCAGGGAGGCAGAGGAAGCTTCCCATAAACAGGTTGAGGAGGCTCGGATGGAGGCCATCCGGGCTTATAAGAATTTGGAGGAGTATGCCTTTATGCTGACTTGCGGGCACGCAACCAGCATCGGAGAAATCCTCCAGGACCTCAAGGCTGGCAGGACCATAACACAGCTCGAAGAGGATCTTGCCCAGTTAGATACTAACCTTGAGGCCCTTCGCCCCTATTTTGCCGAGGCCGCACGTGGCCAAGACCCACCTCCTCCAGAGGAAGAAGTGGCTTCCAGTGAGCCTGTTGAGATTCCTCCTCCCGCCGGGGCTTAATACTTTTTCCTTTTTTGAAGTTTTTTGTTTTTGCTTTTTGCATTTTTCTATTTGGGTAGGCTAGTTGGCCTTGGGCCTCTTGATGTAATGGGCTCCGGCCCCCCAATGTAAATACTTTGTTGTTTGAATGAACTTCCTTTCAGTCACCTGTGTATGCATTTAAAATTTTGCTAAGTATTATGCTCGTCCTTTCTTTTTGTTGTATGGCTTCTGTTGTCTGCCTTCTTTTACTTTTCTAAATATATGGCTCGGTTTTCAGTGCCCGAATGGCGTGAGTTGTGGGATTTAATTGCCTGGACTCATTCTGTCAAGTCTTGTGCTCGGAACTTAAGCCGAGTCTTTGTTTTGGGTAGGCTCGCCTTTTGGGCAAGTTTCCCCTTGTTTAAACGTGCAAGGGACGTACCCGAGACGAGCAGGCGATGCTCGGCACTTGGCCGAGGTGATTGAAACAGCGCTCGGATCTTGGTCGAGGCGAATGGAACGGCGCTTGGCACTTGGCCGAGGCGAATAAAAATTGCCCCCTTTTAGAGAGCTCACAGAATATCAGATGAAAGGATAAACCCTTAAGATTGTATCTGAATCACAAACTGGGTATTTTATTGATAGTACCTCTTAAGATATGATACATTCCATGGATGTGCAAACTTTTCCCCACTACTCAACCTTGTATGCTCCATTCAACATGACCTTACTAACTCGAAACGGGCCTTCCCAGGTCGGTTTTAACGGGCTAGGTTCAATCCCAATTACTCTTTTTAGAACGAGGTCGCCGACCCGGAACCTTCTTTCCTTTACTTTTGAATTATAGTACCTTTCGCTCCTCTGTTTGTATACAACATTTCTCATCTCGGAGCGCGGCATCATTGTTTTTCTCAGAATTTGCAATTTTGAAAGTAGGGGCTCCGATTTCGATGGGGATAACGGCCTCGGCCCCATAAGCCAGGGAAAAGGGGGTCTCCCCCATGGCCGCTCGGTGCGTTGTTTTGTACGACCACAATATGCCGGGCAGCTCCTCGGGCCAATTGCATTTAGACTCCTCCAACCTCGCCTTCAAAGTGTATTTAAGTATTTTGTTCACCGCCTCGACCTGCCCGTTGGACTGTGGGTGATACGGGGTCGAGAAATGATTTTTAATGTGGAATCCTTTGCAAAAATTTCGAAACCTCCGGTTGTCAAATTATTTCCCATTATCTGTGACGATCGAGTATGGTATCCCAAACCTACAGATAATAGACTTCCATACAAAGTTAACAATCTTTTCTTCATCTATCTTCGCCAGGGTTTCCTCTTCGGCCCATTTTGTAAATAATCCACTGCCACAATGGCATATCTCACGCCCCCTTTGCCAGTGGGGAGTGGCCCAATGAGGTCCATTCCCCATTTGGCGAACGGTCATGGACTGAATATGGACGTAAGTTGTTCCGGATGGTACCTAACCTGTGGTGCAAATATTTGACATCTTTCGCATTTTTTGACAAGGTTGGTTGCATCCTTCTTGAGGGACGGCTAGTAGTACCCCTGTCGTATTAACTTGTAAGCTAATGTTTGGCCCCCGGCGTGATTTTCGCATATACCTTTGTGTACCTCCCAGAGCGCGTAGTCTGCATCTATTTCTGATAGGCACCGAAGGAGCGGAACGGAGTACACACGCTTGTACAAAATACCATCTACCAGTGTGAACCGAGTTGCCTGAGTCCGCAACGTTCTAGCCTCGGAGTTGCCTGGGTCGGTTTTTGCAATACGGGGATTGAGGCTAAGTGTTGTTTGAGTGATTCAAAAGTGGCCTGTGTTTATTTGGTCCACTCAAAATTCTTATTTTTCTTTATGATTTCGAAGAAAGGTTTACACTTATCCGTGGATCGCGATACGAATCAGTTCAGGGCAGCTAGTTGGTCTGTTAAGCTTTGCACTCTTTTGACGGAGTTAGGGGGTTCAAGATCAATTATGGCTTTTATTTTATCTGGGTTGGCCTCGATTCCCTTTTGGCTAACCATATAACCCAAAAATTTACCCGAACCGACCCCAAATTTGCACTTTTTTGGATTTAACATCATCTTATACTCTCGCAAAATGGCAAACATTTTATTAAGATCATTAAGATAATCAGATATGTACAAGGACTTCACTAACATGTCGTCTACATAAACTTCCATGGTTCGACCTATCAACTCCTCAAATATTTTATTAACTAACCTTTGGTAGGTCGCCCCGGTGTTCTTCAACCCAAAGGGCATCATCTTATAGCAGTACACACCACGAGCAGAGAAAAACGATGTATTCTCCTCGTCATCTGGATGCATCTGAATTTGATTATACCCTGAGTATGCATCCATAAAACTCATAAGTTCATGTCCGGTTGTGGCATCTACCATGTAATTGATGTTGGGCAAAGGATAGCTATCCTCGGGGCACGCCTTGTTAAGGTCGGTGAAGTCCACACAAAGGCGCCAGAAACTATTGCTCTTCTTTACCAACACGGGGTTGGCCACCCAACGAGGGTAGAGGGCCTCCCGGATAAACTGGTTGTCAAGCACCTTATTGACCTCGGCCTCCAGGGCGACCTGCCTGTTGGGGCCGAGCTTATGCCTTTTCTGGATTACCGGTCGGAATGTGAGGTTTATGTTGAGACGATGGCATGCGTGTTTGGGATCGATTCCTAGCATGTCAGAATGCGTCCATGCGAAGACGTCAATATTATTTTTGAGGAACTCGATCAATTCCGATCGGAATGGTTCTTGGAGGTCGTGGCCAATACGTAATTAACGTCCTCCATGTTGTTCGTCGACATCGACTATGTCATCTTGTTCGACTGGTTCCGCATGTTTCCTTTTCTTACTCTGCCCCTTTTTTTCTGTAGGGGCAGCTCGTCCTCTGCCGCCGGCTTGTTTTCCGGCTACACCTCTTTTTTCTCATCCTCCACCATTGGTTCCTTTCCAGGTCGTCAACCTGGATCACTTTCTGAAACAACCATCTCTTCCCGCTTGGGCTCAGCTTTCTCTCCCGGGTTGTCCTCCGCCGTCCCACTAGTTTCCCCTTTTTCTACCACATTGATTTCCACTGGTCGGAGCTTATGAGAGCATTCTCGCGATTCCCTTTGTGGATGATTATTTTGAATCCGTGTTGATTACTTTGAATGTGGTGATGACTGTTCGCTTATGCAATCCCTATCCCATATGGATGGGCAGGTCAACCTCCCCGAGCGGGATAATTCTTCCTCCACCAAATCCCAAAATGCTATCATTACATGGACGAATGTAGCTGTCGTCCATGTTCAACTTTCTAAAGGCTCGGACGTAAATTACCGACGAATAGCTCCTTGAGTCAATCAGAATTCTGTGGACTGGGATGCCCAGGATAGGTGCTGTAATGACCAGGGGGTCAGAGTGAGGGTGTACCACCTGGTCGGCATCCATGTTCGAGAAGATAAAACGGCCCGTCGGTTGGCCTTCTCTGATCTCTGCCACCCGAACCTGTCTTTTCGCGTGGGCGGCTTGTCTGACATCTGCCTTCCTCTTCCTGTTCGAGCGGCTATCCTCAGCCGCATTGGTGTTGATTCTATTTACTCCGGACATCATCAGAATCTCCCTACCTTGATTCTCATTTGGCGGCAATGGTAGGTGAGCTAGATTCATCAATCGCTCCGGATTTACACCCGAAGCGAGCGCTGGTGGTGGCGGTAACTCGTGGACGTACCTCTTCAGACCGCCCCTTTGAATGATGCGCATGATTTCTCTGATGAGGTCTCAACACTCATATCATGGCCTATCGATTTGTGATAGGCGCAGTATCTTCGTGCATCTAATTTGGCAGGCTCAACCTTCAAAGGCCGAGCCGGTGGTAACAAATTGAGACCCTGTATCTCGTTCCATATCGCTGAAGGAGTGTGGGTCAGAGCACTCCTTAGCGCGGCAACTTCAGCTCGCACTTCCTAGCGGGCCTTATATCCGGTGGTTGGGTTCTCTGAGAATGACCTGAATCCCGACCCCAATCTTGAAGCGGGTTCCTTCTTCCCATCTTTCTTCACGTCCCCTGCTTTCTGCTCGGGGCGTTAACTAGCCATAGCTTCCTCCGCGCAGATGTGGCGTTCCGCGCGGATAAGAAATTCCTGATATGAAGTCGCCCCCAATTCATGGATAGAATAATTGAACCATGTATCGGGGGCGAGGCCAGCCATGGCCACAATTAGAATGGCGTCGTCCGAGACTGGCTCCATTTCTCGGACCTATTTATTGAACCGAGCTATATAACTCTTTAGAGGCTCGTCTTTTCCGTGTTTAATATTTACAAGGGAATCCTTCGGTGCAGCTTGGACTTTAGAAGTAAGAAAATGTGCCGTAAACACGGGGGCCAAGTCGCCCCAAGAATGGATGGACCCTTGCGGCAGGGTCCTGAACCAACGATGGGCTCGGTCGCCCAACGTTAAAGGGAATGTCCTGCAGAGAATGGCATCACTAGGGCTGTAAAGCTCCATCCACGCCAAGTATTTGTGGATGTGTGTTGTTGGGTCGGTCTCGCCGTTGTATAGACCGACCTATGGGATTTTGAGCTTCGGCGGTAGCGGGGTTGACAGAATGCTTGGAGCGAAAGGTGATACAATGGAAGCCCGGATTGTCACCTGATGCGGCCTTTGATGTTGGGCTTCTTCTGGACCATCCTCCAACTCGTTTAACCGGCGGCGAAGACGCAAGATTTCCGCCTCTCGTTCCTCTAGTGGGGTAGGCCCCTGGGTTTGATTGGCCCTTCCTGGCTCTCTTTCATCTGGAAACTGGAGCCTGGAGCTTATCGATCGGGTGGGGCGAAGAGGATCGAGCCCCAGCCGTCCCGCAAACACAGAGCGGGTGTGATGATGGCGTGTGGGCTCCGGTTGCGACTCTGCCACGCGGCTCTGTTCTTCATTATCTTTGCGCGGTCGTTTTCTATCACGGCGACCGCACTGCCCATTGCCGGAACTGGCTTCCTGGCCTTCATCACGGGGAGGCGCAGGGACGTGAGGGTGAACATTAACATTTACTGGGGGGTTATTTAATGGGGGATTAAGCGGGTGAGTATTCACAGGAGGGGGAGGTTGTATTTGTGAATTAGTAGTTGCGAGCGTTTGAGAGATAAGTTGGTTCATTTGTTGGTCAAAAGTAGGGTTTGCGATAAGTTGAGCAAAAGGAAACAAAGTCGTGCTCCCCGCTTCGGTCAGGGGCACGTTCTGGCCATTGGTAGTTTGGCCAGTTTGATTATTCAGAGGTGGATCTTCGGTTACACGAGCGTTTCGGGATTGCTGACTCATTTTGTCTATTACGAAAGAGTTAACACTTAGTTTTACCTGACTTCACGTGACTTGACTTTAGCTTGGAATTTGGACTGGACATTGAGGGCCCTCCTTCTAGCGCCAATTTGTTGACGTGCGTTTTGGTCAACAAGCAAAATATATGAAGATGTAATACGTGGAAATGGAAATAGACTTCAATTCGGGGCTGATTCTGCCTTTTTATGTATGATGCCGAGCAGAAAGTTTCTGGTCGGTTTTGCTTTTACAGACGTAGGTTTGCAAGCATTTTCTCTAGTATTTCTCTCTTGTCCTTTTCCTCATAAATGAGGCCCTATTTATACCCATCTCATTAGTGGGTTTTTAATAACCACTATTACACTTAACACTTAAATAATTTTAAAGGGACACTTGTCCTACCCTAAGCATGCATGCTGGCCAAGTTTTTGCCACTTGTCGACTCATCTGGTTGTCGTGCTGACGAGTGTCAACTTACTCATGCTAATGATGCACTTAGCCTTTCTTAACTGGATGGTTATCCTTTAAATTTCCCGTCATAAACTTCCCGCCAAGATTGGGCTCGGGGGAACCGAGCCCAATTCACGACGTCATCAGCTCGGTCTGCGTCGGCCTGTGGATCCCACATGTCCATGTGCTGAATGGCCACGTGGACTAATTTGCTTCCATCTCGGCTCGGGTGTCATCATAAATAATCACTTTTGTTACTTTAAAAACGTCTAGTTTTTAGAACAAAAGTGATACTTTTTGTTTTTAATAAAAATTGATATTTTTCGAGTTTAAAGTGATATTATGTTAGAAAAACTACTAATGCAATTTTGTTAATATAAAGAAATATATTTCTTACACTAAAAGTGATACTTTTTTTGGTAAAAAGTGACAATGTTAAACAAATTATATGTCACTTTGCAAGTAAATCATCGGTTATGTTCCTTTGAAAATGTATATTTTCCAGAGTAAAAATGATATATTTTTTAATAAAAGGTGATACTTTGAGACCACATAATATTACAAAAATGACACTACTCCATAGAAAACTATTCTGACACTTTGATATTATAAAAATACAACCGCGTCCTAATAACGATGATTCACCTCCTAATATTACAAATTAATTTATACCAAATTGGTACATTTCTTGTCCTATCAGAAGATATACACGTCCACTTACAAGTATTTTGCCATGGATAATTATTTTGTACTTGAGTTCCATCAAAAATGATAATCGTGGCATACTCGCTCATGAATTAGGTAAAAAATAGAAATCAAAGCAAGATATTTTGATTTGTATTCTAATTTTAAAATTCAATAGCCAATTAATGATTTTTTTTATCGGTAGCTAATTAATGAATTTGATGTTGAACTTGAACTAGAAGCAATCAACAACGTGGGTCCCTCTCTCTATTGGTTGTTTTTGGAGTGAGAATGCATGTTACGATTAATGTTGGGCAATTCTGTATTGAATCGCCAAAAGGTGTGGGGCTAAAAACGGAGATAAAATATATTGATCGCCCACAAATAACAAAGAACAGTGAGACACGTGACTAACTGACTATCCACCGCCCCAGATTTTAAAAGAAGATTCGCGGGTTTTGGATATTGGATCTATCTCACGAATTTAGACCTGTAAAACAGTATCAAACAAAAATTTCATGTTTGAACATAATGCACCAAACCAAATATCAAAATCGGCTAGATTATCCGCCGATAACTAGACCGCGAGTTTTAAAAATAAATCCCGAACATTGGGTGACCAAGATCACCTCGGACTTGCTAACTGATTTAATCAATTCTCTCGAACAAACAAACTTATAAAAATTAAAAGTGTAATTGGAGGAGAAATTTTGAAGTGAAGATTTAAGTGAAACTTAAAGTAGAATTAATGTGAAACTTTGAAGTGAAGATGTAGGACCCCAAAATTTCGACTATTAATAATATATCAAATTTTGTAAATGGATTCCTTTTATATGGTATTTTTCTATAATATTTAAGTTTTGAGTCTGCTCAAATTTTACTGTGGAATATATATATATATATATATATATATATATTAGACGGTTTAAGGTTGAATATGTGATTCAAATTTTTTTTTTGGAACAAATTCCAGTATTGATTATTCATTTTTTGGATTTAATTTGTTAATTCCATTATTAACAAAAATGTTCTTTTATGAATAATCAAAATAAGTTTTATCCCAAAATTAAATCGGCACATAAAACTTGGTAAATTTAAATGCTTTAAATTCATGTGATAGATGTTTTGGTATAATTTATTTAGGGATGATCATGAGCCTATGACTAATGTGATTGGATGTATTTTATTTCTTTGGGTTTTGGGGCTGCGAGCCTCTTATTCAATTATTTGTAAGTTATTTAAATTTTCGCATTGAGAGTAAATTAGGTGGTGAGGTTTTCTATTTATTGTAATTGGAGGACGTTCGATGCGGAAGGCCCACGCTTGTGTTGGTATATTTTTACAAATGTAATAGAATAGGAGAATCAAGGCCCATGCATGTATGGGTATATTAATGAACTGTAATAGAAATATTTCTATTTATTTTGACCCTTAGATTGACCATAGACCCATTTTTGGCTCAAATAGGTCGCATAGGCTGGCCATGATCATCCCACCGCTTTTTGCATAGGATGTATGCTAGATTTATTTAATGCTTTTTGCTTGCGCTCATATGATGAATTGCGTTAAATAAAAACCAATCTAGTAATTAAGTTGATGAGAATTTTGAAAAGTTTAAAACCCCAAGTTTTTGAAACTTAAAAATGAATTTAATTTTAGTTAATTCCATATCAAGCAAAATGGACGAGATAGGTATGACTCCTCGTTCCATGCCTTCCATCAAAGGTAGACGACATGACGATGCTACTACACTTGGTCACTGGCCACGAGTCGTGGAGTGATTTTGTGTTGGAAAGTTGTGATATCTACCAAGCATTGAGATACTCGTGGGATGGACTCGTCTTTATATTGGCACGAGTCGTGGAACATCTTGATGCTCCATCTACACGAAGTTTTGATAGGTTATGTTTCACGCTTAGTACCATATAGGCTCATAAAATTGGGGTATATGAAAAAACATGAGGCAAAATAATCTTGAGGGTTGTATAAATGATACAACTGTTAAAAAGTTGACTACCAATAGAAATATCTCATGGGCTCATAAAACTGGGGTATGAAATATTTCAGTTAGGCTTCAAGTCCATTAAGAAAATTAGATTTTCCGAATTTTATTTGGGGTTAATAAAATTTGAATAAAATAGTGGGAGACATTTAATATTAAAGACCTTATATTGAATGAATATATTTTCCATAGTTTACTCATTTTCTGCTTCGTTTATTTTTGTAGATAACTCTACTAAAAATGGCTAAGAATCCACTAGGATCCATACTTGAGCAAAAGAAATTAACTGGCCCAAATTTTGTTGATTGGCTGAGAAACCTAAAAATTGTCCTTCAGTCTGAGAAGAGGGCTTATGTACTTGACCAAGCACCTCCTCCACCTCCTGAGGATATTACATCAGAAGCCTATGGAGAATACCTTCGTCATGTTGATGACAATCTCCACACTCGGTGTTATATGTTGGCATCAATGTCAAATGAGCTGCAAAGGCAGAATGAAGGTCTAAATAATGCTAGTGAGATTCTTCTCCACCTACAAGAGTTGTACGGTGAGAGAACGCAACAAATAAGATATCAGATATCAAAGGAGCTTTTCAGATGTCGTATGACTGAGGACTCTTCAGTCCAAGACCATGGGCTGAAGATGATAGCGCTCATTGAAAGGCTTACGTCCCTTGGAGTCATTATGGACAATGAACTCTATGTGGACCTTTTGTTGCAATCTCTGCCTCCCTCATTTGACACATTTGTTGTCAACTTTAACATGCACTCCAAGGAGACTAGTCTCCCTGAATTGGTGAACATGTTAAAGACGGCTGAATCTACTATCAAAAAGGATAAGCCAATCTTGCTTGTTGGATCCACTTCCGGATCAAAGGCTGCAAAGTCTAAGAAAAGAAAGTGGAAAGGAAAGGGTTCCTCTAAGCCCAACAAGAAGGCAAAGGACAATGGCAAGAAAAAGGTTAATTGTCAAGCCAATGACAAATGCCATTACTGCGGCAAAATTGGACATTGAAAGAGAAATTGCAAGGAGTACCTTGCGACTCTGAAACGTTCCAGTATATAATTTGTTGAAGTTAACTTATTAGTTAATGATGCTTCTTGGGTATTGGATACTGGTTGTGGCTCACATATTTCAATGATTTGCAGATAATGGTAAGAAGCAGGAAGCTTGATAGAAAGGAGATGGTCCTTCGGATGGGGAATGGAGCAAGAGTTGCTGCATTAGCTATAGGGATTGTTTATCTATCTTTGGAGAATGGTTTTAATTTGTGTTTGAACAATTGTCTTTATGTTCCGGATATTATTAGAAATATTATCTCTGTTTCTGTTTTGGACAGAGAATGTTTTAAATTTGTAATTGAGAATGGAACTTGTTCCATTTTCAAATATTATGCACTTATATATTCCGGTTATTTGACAAATTGTTTATATACTATTACTCCCCATAACCCCATTCTCACAATTCAACAAAATAAAAGAAAATTAGATAATCATAGTTCTGTCACTCTTGGTATGCTAGATTAGGTCATATTTCCGAAAAAAAAATACAGAAGTTGGGACAAAAACTCAACCTTATGGGAGAGCAAAAGTTGCCAACATGTGAATCATGTCTTAAAGGAAAAATGACCAAATCACCATTTGTTGGACAAGTGGAACAAGCCAAAGATTTGTTAGATTTGATCCATACGGATATTTGTGGCCAACTAAGTGTTAGTGCACGAGGGAACTATCACTATTTCATAACTTTTATCGATGACTATTCTAGGTATGGTTATGTATACCTTATGGGGTTCAAATCTGAAGCTTTTGAAAAGTTCAAAGAATTTAGATGTGAGGTGGAGAAACAAACTAGTCGTAGTATTAAGACTCTTCGATCGGATCGAGGAGGCGAATACTTGACCACTGAGTTTCTTGATTATCTAAAAGAGAATGGTATTATCTCACAGTGGACTCCTCCTACTACTCCTTAATTCAATGGAGTATCAGAGCGTAGAAATCGAACTTTGTTAGACATGGTTCGATCAATGATGAATTTCACTATTTTACCTCTTTCATTCTGGGGCTATGCCCTAGAGACAACAACATACTTATTGAATAGGGTGTCATCTAAGGCCGTTCCCAACACACCATATGAAATGTGGTGTGATAAGACACACTCCTACAAATACCTCAAAGTATGGGGGTGTGCTGCTTATGTGAAACAACAAGTGGGAGATAAGTTGGATATGCGATTCATCTTATGTAAATTCGTGGGGTATCCAAGAGAGTCTATAGGATACTATTTCTATGATCCTTCGGAATAAAAGGTTTTTGTTTCGAGGAATGCTACGTTCCTTGAAGAAGAATTTCTTTCTCAGAGGAGTGGCGAAACAGTAGAACTTGAAGAAGTTCAAGAACCACAAATTTTCCCAAATGTTGCCGCAGATAATGCACCAGCTAAAGTTGGACCATCTGAAGCACAACCTCTTCGAAAATCCATAAGGATTTCAAAGGCGCCTAAGAGGCTAAACCTTTTATTAGAGAACAAAGAAGAGGGACTCCTTTTGGATAATGATCCAAGAACCTATGAAAAGGTGATGTCAGACATTGACTCAAACAAATGGAAAGAAGCAATGCAGTCCGAAATTGACTCCATGCACTCCAACAAGGTATGGACGTTGGTGGATGCACCACATGGTATCGTACCTATTGGTTGAAAATGGGTCTACAAGCGAAAGCTTGGAGTAGATGGAGAGGTGGCGACCTTTAAAGCACATTTGGTTGCAAAAGGATATACTCAAAAGCAAGGAGTTGATTATGATGAAACTTTTTTACCAGTAGCGATGCTTAATCCATTCGGATTTTGCTAGCCATATCAGCATATTATGACTATGAGGTATGGCAAATGGATGTGAAGACTGCTTTTCTTAATGGAAACATTAAAGAAGAGATCTATATGAAGAAACCAGAGGGTTTCATATCCAATGGAAGCGAGCAAAAAGTTTGTAAACTTCGGAGATCCATTTATGGACTCAAACAGGCTTCTAGGAGTTTGAACATTCGATTTGATGAAACGATCAAAACATTTGATTGTCACAAGAATCTGGATGAACCATGTGTATATAATAAGGTTAGTGGGAGTGCAGTTGCATTTGTTGTGCTCTATGTTGATGACATTCTACTCATTGGAAATGATGTAGGTATGTTACAATCAACTAGTACTTGGTTGTCTAAACAATTCTCCATGAAGGACTTGGGAGAAGCATCTTTTATCCTAGGGATAAAAATCTATAGAGATGGATCACGAAAGATGATCGGATTATCGCAGTCCATGTACACAGACAAAGTGCTAAAAAGGTTTAGTATGGAGGAATCCAAACGAGAATACCTACCTATGAGTCATGGTGTTTCACTTTCTAAAGCTATGTCTCCTAAGACACCTGAAGAAAGAGAAAGAATGTCTTGCATACTTTATGCATCCGCCATTGGAAGCATAATGTACGCAATGTTATGTACCAGTCCTGATGTCGCACATACTTTAAGTGTCACGAGCAGATATCAGTCCAATCCAGGTGATGAACACTGGAAGGCCGTTAAGATGATCCTTAAGTACTTGAGAAGAACTAAGGATATGTTTTTGATATATGGCAGTGGAGATCTAAAACTAGAAGGGTTCACTGATTCTAGTTTCTAGTCTGATAAAGACGACTCTAAGTCCATGTCTGGATATATATTCATCTTGAATGGGGGAGCAGTTAGTTGGAAAAGTTCCAAACAAGAAACGACTGCAGACTCCACCACTGAAGCTGAATATATTGCCGCATCGGATGCAGCAAAAGAGGCTATTTGCATACGAAACTACATCCAAGGGTTGGGTGTAGTTCCATCTGTTGTTGATCCAATAATGATTTATTGTGACAATAACGGTGCTATAGCACAAGCAAAATAGCCAAGATCTCATCAAAAATCCAAGCATATAATGAGACGATACCACCTGATCAGAGAGATCATTGGTAGAGGCGATGTTGTTGTGGATCGAGTTGCTTCAGCAGAAAATGTAGCAGACCCGCTAACTAAGCCCTTATCACAAAGAGTATTTGATGGACATCTCGAAAAGATGGGCCTAAAATACATGGGCAATTGAAACTAGGGCAAGTGGGAGATTGTTATAGTAGAATGCCCGGCGTTCCAATTAGATTGGATTTTATTCTACTTGTAAAACAATTTTATTGGAAATTATAATAATATAAAGGCATTTCTTTATCTTATGTTCTTTTGCATTTATTACATATTTGCACATATGATATGATAAAGTCCTTAGAACAATTTAAGCTATGAGGCATGGTCGCGCATTTGATGGTGATCATGGAACATGCCTCTAAGGCTTTGATCTTAAATTTGTTCCAAGTCGATGGGTTTTTCAAGATAGGACATTAAATAACCCCGTAAGACTTGTACATATGGTGCATGCTCATGAGACGAGGATGTTGCATTCCATTAACATCAGTGTTAAGACACAAATTCACATATGTGGGTGCTTGCTAGCGAACAAGTTCACTGAACATGACCCAATGAAAATTCTTAGATAGAAGCTTTGATTGTCGAATAAGAATTTTCTTATTGCAATAGTACATGATTAATCCTCGTACTTGAGGCACGACTATACCTTGTGTATATCCTACAATACTTTGATTTATCTTTTGATTGCTTGACAATCACAAAGAGGTATTTGGGTATTGCAGTGATATACATGGAGGTTTGTATGTGGCCAACATAGAATTCGACACTTGTCATTTAATAAAGAAATTTCCTGTGTTTTCGTAGTTTGTGGTTCAAAGACCTTGGCCAAGGCACGATGAATTTGATTTATAAAAGAATCACAAGAACTTGAAATGGAATCACAGTTATTAAATCAATTTGGGTTCGACTTATAAATCTATGCCCAAGATTTAATCGGGAAATTAGTTATCGAAAGGATCGTACATGTATGCAATTGCAATTGAAATAGGTTTACTCGCGATTTCACCTAATACTAGGTAATCATGCTACTTGCTAGGTGTTACCATGATTTGTAGGTTCTTGAAATTAAAGAGTTAACTTCAAGTATATTTATTAGTTGGATTAATAAATAGAATAAGTTATTATTATTCGAAAGTTGCAAAAGTTGTAAGCCTACTACTAGTGTTAGTGGTGAACCTAAAAGGGTCACACATAATTTTGGATGTTGACATTTTGAGATTGAAAAATCCAATGGTTGGATGCAATTAATTGATATAGATTAATTAATTGGGTTTTAATTTAATTCAATTGTGGAATTAAATATTTAATTATATAATTTGATTATTTAATTAAATCTAATTTGATTAGAGAACCAAATAATTTGAATAGAATGAATTAATCAATATTTGAATTGATTAATTGAGATTTAAATTAATTAATTAGTAGAATTAATTAATTGGGATTTAAAGTCCAATCCTATACCGTAATTTAGTAGGCCTAATTGTAGAAGCCCACTAGATAATCGAAGAGAAATAAATAAATAAGATTTATTTATATATATATATATATAGGATATATATATATACATGTGTTTATAATGAAGAGAGATTTTAAAAAAAAAATCATTAATCCTTTGAAAAACACATGCAGCATATTAGCTAGCATATGTATTATGTAGTAGGGGGCGTCCACTTATTTGAGCCACACAATCAATTTTTGTTTTTGTTGACAAAGTTGGCTTAAATGGACACCTTTTTCTTTTTAATAAAAAGTGTTGCATTGGGCCAACCAATTATGATTCCTAGAGATTAAACAAGTTTTAGTCTTGTGCTATGATAAGAAACAAAGTTTTCATCTTTTGAAAACATCAGATAGAGAGCAGACGGTTTGGACAATAATGAAAAAAGGGTTTAACTTCTTAACATTTTTGTACTATTGGTCTAAGCTCTCTCACTCTCTCTTCAATATACACTATTTTCTCTTCCTAAAATTTAGTAGAGAATAATTAACCAATAATTATTCATCTACGAAATTTTAATAATAGTTCATTGTTGGAATTATATTCTATTCCATTTTTCAATTTCGAAAACGTGGTAAACTCTACTAGCGAAAAATTTATCTTGGTGTCACAACCAAGAGGTGGACTCAATGAGTAGGTCTCTTGTAAGACGGATCCTTTTCCATAAGACGAATCCTACCCGTAACCCACCAGCGCCCCAGCCCACCAGAGCGCGACCCAGCCCACCCGCCACCCAGCCCCCTTGTTTAAAAAAAAAGAGGGCCACAAGGGAATTGAACCTGCAACCTTAATAGACTTAAAGTGGTGTTCTACCACTATACCACTAGTGCTTATTGTGCAAATTTAGTATAAACAGGGGAATTGAACCCACAACCTTAATAGACTTAAGGTGGTGTTCTACCATTATACAACTAGTGCTTATTGTGCATATTTAATATAACAATTTATATACCCCATTCATAAATACGCCTGGTAATTAAAAAAAAAATTAAAAACACCTATAAATGTAAAGGGTAAGAATCGAACCCAAGTCTAATAAAAAAAACATGATACATTATATCAATAAATGGATACTTATAAAAGTGTTACTTTAACTACATCATATTTATTTTTTATTTTTTCTCTTTTTTTGTTCCTATTTTGTAACTGTAATAAGAAATCTGATACTTCATCTCAACAAACGGATACTTTTACTTATAAAAGTGTTACTTTAACTATATCATATTTATTTTTTATTTTTCCTTCATTCCTTCATTTCTAATTTGTGACTATATTAAAAAACATGATACTTTATCTCAAAAAATAGATACTTTAACGTATAAAAGTGTTACTTTAACTATATCATATTTATTTTTTATTTTTCCTTCTTTCCTTCATTTCTAATTTGTGACTATATTAAAAAACATGATACTTTATCTCAACAAAATAGATACTTTAACGTATAAAAGTGTTACTTTAATATGTTATATATATATTTACTATAGTATATTCATAATTTGTGGCTATATTAAAAAACATGATACTTTATCTCAAAAAATAGATACTTTAACGTATAAAAGTGTTACTTTAACTCTGTTATATATATATATATATATATATATATATTATAATATATTCATAATTTGTGACTATATTAAAAAATATGTTACTTTATCTCAAAAAATAAATACTTTTACTTATAAAAGTATTACTTTAACTCTATCATATTTATTATTCATCTTTCTTTGTATTTATTATTAAAAAATGTAATACTTTATTTAAAAAAACAAATATTTTTACTCTTAAAACATGATATTTTGCCTCAAAAAATATATATTTTTACTCATAAAGGTGTTACTTTAACTCTGATATATGTATTTGTCCTTCAATGTAATGTAATATTTAATATCATAAAAGTATCATATTTAATATAAAATGTATCACTATTTCCAGCACAATTATCAGTTTTTCAATGGAAAAAACATTAGTTACAAGACTAGAACGAGTACATTAAAAAATCTTATTTTTTGAATATGTAAAAATTAAAGTATCAATGTTCACCTTAAAAGTATCATATTTATTATAAAAGTATCACTATTTTCGGATAAAGTATAATTTCCTATTCAAAGAATTTAAATTTTTAAAATGAAGGAATGATAATGAAGCTTTATATTCATGGATATATTCATGGTTATACAAAATATGCACAACAAGAACCAGTGGTTTAGTGGTAGAACACCACCTTAACTTTATTAAGGTCATGGGTTCAATTCCCATGTGGAGCTTTTTTTTATTTAAAATAAGAGGGCCTGGGTGGGTTGGGCGGCCGGGTCAATGGGGGTTTTTTTTTTTTTAAATTGACAGCAAGCGGGTTGGGGCTGGGGCGGGTTGCGGGTCGCTGGAGGATCCGTCTTACGGAATAGGATCCGTAAGACGGTCCTATATGAGTTTTTGCCGGACTCAATTAGAGGGGAGGCGCTTGAATCTCTATTGGCGAGTTTGCCAGGATTTACCCTGCTGTGAGGAATTTGGATTCCTTCTACATCATCTTCAAATGGAAGCAAATTTTAGGTAAGATCCTAAATCTTATTTTACCACTTGTATAAACGCGCGATCGTTAAATCGCTACGAGAATCGGGGGCTTTATTTTTATATATAATTTTATGCATGATTTAAATTTTTAATTTTTCCGCTGCGTTTAACCCCGCGATATAGCGAACCTAACAACCTCATCAATTTATAACTCCAAATCTCGGTGCCAATTTTGTTAAATAGTGTTTTGGCGATTTTGTATCAAAGTGGTGAGAGAAGAATGAAAAAGTTGTTGGGTAAATATCTGGAAGGTTTCTGTTTAAGAAAACGACTAGTGTTTGGATATTGATTCGAGGATTGAACTTGATTCAGTCTCCGCAAGACGAAAAATGCCCCGTATACAAAGTGCTGACGGTTCTGGCGTTCGTCTCTATGATACAACGACTTTTACAATTCCAGTTTAGCAGCACTTGCAAAAACCGGAGCTACAACGAACTCTAAGTGTTTCTGACTTTCAAGCTTTTGAACAGGAGGGAATGCCAATATGTTGAATGCAATGACCGATTATAATTATCTGATATTTTTCGTGTGTTTTTCCATCTGTAGGAGTCAGATATATATAGGCAACAATTAAGGTGCTCGTATGGAAATATCATTTCTTTTGGCTCGAAAAGATAGGTTTACTCCGAACAGGCGTATCTGTTCAGCCTTTCGCATCGACGCACGACCAGGCGCACGGCCCGTACGTGTGCCCGTGCGTGGATGCGAACCAAAATGACAAAGCTTCGACTTGACGCACAGGCCGTGCGTCTGCCCGTGCTCGGATGCGAATGAGTTTGTCTTGACGCACGACCCGACGCACGGGCCGTGCATTCTCCCATTCGTGGATGCGAACACTTCCCAGTTAGAATCAGTTTATTAATTAATTAATTATTTATTTTAAAGGTTTTTGGTCCAAAAAGAATAAGGGTCTTGAAGCCCAAGCCCAAGCGTCGGGCCGAGCCGGCCGACGGCGGCGGCGGCGCGCGTGTGTGCTTTGAACCAAACCAGCAAGCATGTAGGCCATCACCCCCTTAAAAACTTGGGTGCCCCCAAGGGCCCAAACCCATAAGTCCAACTTGGGATATATCAAGTGAACACACTTTGCCTCCTTTTCCTATGTGGTATGGAGCATTTCACCTTCCCTACATTTTCCATTTTCCATACCATTTTCTAGTATTAAGTGGCTAACTTCTAGCATTAATTTCTCCTTCACCCAGAATTGGTTTTGAGAAATTCCAAATGCTATTGTCATCTACTCTCTTAGTAGAATTTTAACAAATAATTTAATTCTATTTTTCACTAATGGAAACCACTTAATTATTTGGTCAAAATCGGGTCAACACCCATTTTACCAAAACAAAATTCCAACAAAAGTGAAGGTCAATCTCTCATTTTCTCCATCGTCGGCCATCTAGTTGAAGAAGAAATTTTGAAAAAATGCTAAACGGGTTTATTGGATGATGGATAAGGATGAAAAATGTTCTTTATCTCTCATATATGCATACATATATACATATATTATTAGCATATATATCGATATATCTACCTCATATATATATTAAAGATCATGAAATAATATAAGATTCAAATAAAAAAAATGACTCATTCATACACATAGGAAATAATATAATTACAATATTTAGATAGGTAAAAATATGGGGTTCTACGTTGGAAGATTATTTGATCCACAAGAGTTAATAAAACAATATAATTGAATTCCCAAATCTTCCTTTCATTCTGATTTTTCGAATTTCCTCTTTTTTCTCCCTAGTGAAAATCCCCTGTAAGACAGTACACACTTTCTCCATTTGAGTTATATATATATATATATAGGGATATAATCAAATGAGACCAAATTCTTTAGGTAAGAACATAAAACCACATCTAGACTGTATCTCATCCAGCGATTTTTTTGAATTTTGGTAAGTCAAAACTGTATCTCATCCAGCGATTTTCTCTTTCTTCATCTTTCAAAAAATTTGAAATTGAAACTGCTCCTCCATCTCTCCTCCAACTCCATCTCCCTCTGTGAAAACTTCGAAAAACTGAAATTGCCTCTTCTATCTCCCTCTTTCAAAAAATTGACCTACTGAAACTGCTTCATCTATCTCTCTCTTTCAAAAAATCGATCACCTGAAGCTTCTAGGTGTCTACTTGTTGATACGGTCTGTGCGTCTCTGAATTTGAGTGTAAGTTTTTCTGATCGATTTTAGTATTTCTTGCTGATAAGGTTCTATTTTTGTGTTTTTATGTTCGATTTTAATGTTTTCATTCTGTTCAATTTTATGTTATACACATATATTGGTTTCGTTCTTGCTGATAGGTTTGATGAATGGTTTTTTCTTGTGATTTGTTGTTCTCATGTCGTGTGCTTGTAGTTTATATTTGTTTCGATTTATCATGTTCGATTTTGCACCTTGTGCACTGTATTGTTAGTTGTGTAATAATGTATATATAGTTACGTAATTATGTATATATAGTTATGTAATTTTGTATATGTAGCTTTTGTGATAATGTATTTTTACGTATTTAATAATGTATGCTCAGTTGTACGGTAATATATATTTAGGTGTATAATAATGTATGTTTAGTTATGTAATAATGCATATTTAGTTATAGAACACTTTATATTTTTAGTTGTGCGAGCATGTATATATCTTATGGAATTATATATATTTAGCTATAGAATAATGTATATTTAGTTTTGTGATAATGTACAGTTAGTATTGTGATAATATTATGGAATTATGTATATTTAACTATATGGTAATGTATATTTAGTATTGTGAGAAAGTATAGTTAGTTGTATTTTTTTATAATAATTAGTTCTATATTTTTTTGTAGGTTTGTTTTATCAACTAAATGGCCAAAAACAAGGGAAAAAGGGTTGAGGAGAGTGGGGCTGAAGACGGGCGGGGAAGAGGGCAAAGGATTCATACCCGACATTATCCACTAGGTCGAAGCACATGGGCGGTGGCACCAAGGAATGGAATTGTGATTTGGAGAAGAATAATTCTTCTCAACTGTCTAACATGCACATGAAGTATTCGACAACAATAATCCTCCACTATAGCAATGAGCAAAAGGACAGGTGTATGGAAGAAGCTAGAAAGTTTTGGATGGGGAAAAAAATGTTGTAGGGTTGTTTTAATAGACAATTTACTATGTATATTTTTGCTCATCTTTTTGTATAGTTAGTTTACTATGTTTGGTGTTTTTTTTTTTTTGAGTCATTTATACTGTAATTCGTAGGAGTTTTTATATATGACTTAGATGTTTCATTGAATTCTGGATGTGAATGGAACATGATATGAGTTGTTTTCTTTTTAACCAATATAACTTTATATTTTTATGCGCACTTGGACCGAATGTTGTCATATAACACTAATATTGTATATGTAGTTACAATATTTTGTATACTTACACATAAAAGTATGTATAGTTAAGTAGGCCATATATTTTGTATATGTAGTTATTAAATTTTGTATAATTACGTATAAAATCCATACAATTTATATTAAATATAATTTGTATACGTAGTCAATAAAATTGTATATGTAGTTATAGAAATTTGTATAAATACGCATAAGATTATGTATTTTTAAACATTTGTGCCATGTATTGATCTAGATGTTGTCATATAAAAACGATGTATATATATTATGACTTCAACCAATGTTGTATATATTACACAAAAACAATTGTATCATATCACGGAATAAAAGCAATTGATATTCGAGACGTGGAATTGAAATCAATAACAAATACACATTGCTCTCAGGAGGCACTGGTGTGGGTCGGGCATGTCCTGCTGTTATGTGTCCCAACCTCACCACATGTCTCACATTTCTTTTAAGTTTTGTGCTCGCGAATAACAAATAACAAATACACATTCCTCTCTATTGCAAACCACGTATTGCACATGAATTTCCTCGTTCTTGAATTTCTTTGTAGTGCTCCTCCTAACGTCGAAGCCATTACACATACCATAATCCTTGTAAAATTGTATTCCAGCCTCCAATGTACGGAAATGCATGTCGGCACGAGGAATTTTTTCTTGTTCCACTTCTGGGATCCAATATTTAGTCGATTCTGGCAAGATTTCAAGCCTCTGACCAACATAAACTGTGTAATCTGGAGCTTGCTCTGGTAAAAACAAAAGATTTACATAATAAATATACAAATATTGAATACTATGTACACAAACTTTAAATGTATGGTGTAAAATCGTATTGTGCAGTTTTTGTCTTTTAAGGACACATTTTAAATGTACATTATGTACATAATGACTACTCTAACCATACAAATCTAGAATACTATATTTACAGAACATGAATGTATGGTGCAAAATCGTACTCACCAATTTTTGTCTTATAAGTACACATATTTAATGCACATTGTGTATATAATTACTACTCTAAGCATACAATACATGCATTGTAATTAGGCAAATTGCTGAATACATTACATGTGATACATATTTTTATACTAAATACACAAACTCGGAACACTATACACACATATCACTAATACGAACTAAATACATGATTTCTTATACAAATTCTCATATGTTCCAATATTTTGTTATAACTATACACATCAAAAACACTATACATGCATTATCCTTATTCTAAACTAGCATATTAGTAAAAATTTTGCTTGTTGTTATGTGAGATTATGTTTTACATAATAAGAAAGTTATATATACAAAAAACTTATAGTAAACATACACAATATTTGTTATAATTACACATCCCTTCTGCATTGCTGGGGTCGTAAATCTTTTGATTGTTCGACACTAGATGCATTCGAATCACACATTTTACGCATGAATTGGTGTGAATTTATTACCTTGATGCGAATGGATCGTGGAGGGGAATTTTGTCATTGTGACATCGCAATCTCGATTTCGTTGATGTGTATGGCGATTTTCTAGTGTTTTAGTTGGTTTGATGATTTCTGTTTCGATGCTTGATTTCAATCTTGATGTTTTTGCTGGTTTGAATGTCGATTTTTCTCTCTATTTTGCAGGTCCTATATTTACGTGGTTATGACTTTGAGGAAGAAGATGGGAGGAAGAAGATGGTGATTATGGACGTATTATTGTTGGTAAGATCTCATTCCCTGATTTCAGGGAAACGATTATTTGGCTAAAATTGATGTTCCTATTGTATCCCTATTTGGTTCCCACCATTTTTTTATTACTTGAAAATCCCATTAAATCCTAGCCTTCTATTTTATTTTGTTGGATGGTGTAGATGGGGTCTTATGTTCTTACCTATAGTTATGGTCTCATAGGATCTTCTCCCTATACATATATATATATATATATATATATATATATATGTTTACTGCTTATAGAGCATGGCGAGTAAATATCCAGAATCATCATCTTTATTTCCTCTGTTCCATTTTTTGTTTCTTGTGTACTAGCAAATCCATCATCTTCTTCACAATCAAACTCTTTATTTCTCTTTGAGAGTATCTCAAGATCCCTAATTATTTCAAGCTCTGGCTTCCTCACCCTTTCCCTTTGATTTCAATCTCAAGCATTTTCCAAAATTCCATAAGCTTCAGTTTCAGCTTCCTTCTAAGTGTTTACAATGTCGCTCTGCATTAATAACGATTTTTTCGTTGAAAATGAGTGGGGCTTGTTGAAATTTTACAATAACAAACATAAAATTCATAAATCATCCTAGATGCAGAAATCTTAGGATATCAACATCATGCTATAATCATCAAAGATTAATGGAATAATCGAAATAGCTAGATACATTGTAAGATATGTATGCAAAATACCTCAATTGTGAATCTCCTACGAACACGAACACGAACACAAACACAAGTATCCATGATCACGAACGGGGTTTGGTTTTATGGGCTTCCTCAACTAAATCTCCGGATTCATTATGGGACTTTTGTTTTCCATCTTGATGGGGAGAATATAAAACTATGTGCAATTTAGTATATTGGGGATCATAACCATAAAGTTCTTTATATATGTATCAAATTAGGGTTCCCATAATCCTCTAAGTTGAATCCTATTAGGTATTTACTCTTTGTTTCCATATCAAATTCAGTAGCCTTAAGACTCCACCGGATTTAGATCACTTAATTAGTCCACTAATAATTAAATTACAAATATAATTGTAATTAAATATGTTACCCATATATTAGGAATTAAATAATTCCTAACAATCTCCCACTTGGGCTACATATTGTTCCACAAATAATTATATTTCTTTATGTGCACAACTGTATGTCATTTATTATTTAACTATTGTCTGGGAATCTGGTCCATCTCATACACTAGCAATGAGACTATCCCAATTTTCGTCATATTCAATTTTGTGACTTAACCAAGATAATCGCCAAACTAGTACACTCAATGACATAGATCAAATATGGAGAGCAACATGGAAATATCGTGCAATGTGATCTTAATCATGCATATTTCAAACTGGTCCAACTTTAGTCTTTAATGAGATCAATCTATATGCAATGTAAAACATCACAAATAAACACAAAATTGAGTTCAGAAAATAGAATAACCATCAACTATTCTGCAGAAAACCAAATGGTCCAAAAAGCTGAAACTAAATACATAGAACATCAACTCCCACTAAACTAAGGTATGATCCATAATAACACCCATATGAGCAGTATGCTCGTGAAAGTCATTAAGTGTTAATACCTTAGTTAATGGATTTTGATAGCATAAAATTCATCTTTATATGTTCTACAAAAAAACTGTATATTCTCAACTCTTTTCTTAACAACAAGAAATTTGATGTATCAACATCGAAGAGCTTCTGTTGATCAACTATGGCAAGAACAATTTGTTGTCACATTTATCTTTACTGGCAATTCAATACCATTCTTAAGATGCAGTCTGCTGAAAATAATTTGCAACCATATCCTATGATAAGATACCCCAAAATAAGCTAGAATGTAATTGCTATATTAGAATGAACTATGAGTGTCTGCTTGGCACTCTTTCCATATAGTTCTTCCAATTAGTGATTTAGCCAAAATTGGATCGTAACTGTATGGGCATCCTGTAAAATCGAAATCAGATTGCCAAATGATCTCTATAAAGATCTGATTTCCAATAAGTGAAAATAAATTTCTTTTGTTCTCTAAAAACACTTTATAAACCCTTTATGACTGCTTTCCAGATGATCCATTATAAGGGTTAACTATCTGCCAGGTAGTTAGGTTATATACCTTGTATCCAGATACGCACATACTTAAGCATACAAAAGAGTTCCTAACATAAGTATTCTTTTGCATATCCTTAACTTTATACTCATTCTTAAGGCACTGAATGAGTGAAGCTTAACTTATTTAGTGATGGAATTCACTCCTACGGTACGTGCAGTTATCAACTTTATTTATCTCATCGCCAAACGAAGAAACAACTTAATGATAATTGCAATACCATAAATGGAGAGCTAGCTCAAAACTAAATGAGCCAAAATATCATAATGATTCTACAAAGTCTTTCAATAAACCGAAAGAAAAGTCTCTTTATAATCATCTTCCTTCTGACAAAATGTTTGATGACTAGATATACATAATATCTTTCAACATTGCCATTTTTGAATCTCTTGGGTCTTAAATATTCATTTATGACCAATGAGTTTCACTACTTTATGCAATTTTATGAGATTAGTAATTGTCAAAATCATCCAAAAATTTCATCTAGTTTTGAGGTTGTTGAGTTTGCCTTTTAGAAATAACTTCTATATACTGGACAGAGAGTTACTCAACATTAATTTGATGACCAAATTTGCATCTTGTCAATGTTAGGAATAGAAACCTAATTACTACCAAGTGCAACTATATGAGAAAATCAAATTCATCGTTAAAACTTTATCTCCCACTCAAACTCAACTTCCTCAAAAAAACTTTACATTCCATCCAAAAACCTTATAGAGTATCTAACAAAGCAGCAACTTACAACACATGAGTCCAGATTCCTCTTATAGGCTTAGAGACCTTACCTTATTAGACAATCCCAAATATGCACTTTTCTAACATTAGACTTTTACATATTCAAAATCCTTAAAGCGTTTTAGTTTGCTGCCACATAGTTTAAAACTCTATGAACACTAAATGTTGCAGTCTTAAATGCCTCTCTCTCAGGAATCATGGTAAAGAAAAATGACTAGGCATATTTCTTACCATGTCCTTAATTTTATTTCATGTGTTTTGTACCATTTACACTAACATGCAAGTTTCTTCGCATTAGGCAATGGTATTAAAATTATAGGTTATCATTAATGATAGTGAATCAAAAAAATTGAATATAGAAAGAGACAAATTTGCAATTTTCATATGAACAAGAATACCCAAATTTACTCAAAATATAAATAGAGATTATATCTCATCTAAATTCAAAATAACTAGTCATTAATAATAATATAAGTCCATATAGCCTCACTTGTCACTATTTGGCCATAGCCGCAACATATATATATCTTTCAACATCACTTGGCTATTGACTTCACAGACGACCTTGCATTAATATACATTATGTGAGTAGTAGAACTATAAGTTACCCACCAAAAAAATACGTAAAGGTACAAAACTCGACTAGCAGAAATAAACTAAATTGAGAAGCAATTCATTTTCAGAGATTAACCACCTTTCTTGCAAAAGTAATATCTAAAATCCTTATCCTATTTCTTTTGCATTCTAATTGTGATGTCTCAACTACAACTTCATTTCTTGATTCTGAGGGATAGTAGCTAAATGAGTACTTAAAGTCTTTTCCCACTCAAACTTTCTTTTCTCGCTCAATAAGACATAAACTCGTGGAAAGTCCACTGTTGTGTAGAATGTTGTAATTAACTAACTTGAAAAAGGTCTTATTGTGCAAGAAAAGAAATGATACCATATGCACGAGCAAGTCTTAGACAACTCTGTCTTTAGTGCCTTAAGTTTCAAAGTGGGATTATATTTTTCTAATGCACTCCCTTATGTTTCACTTTTCCTTAGTGAAACAAGATTAATCGATAAATTAACATGTTTCAACACTCTTTATAGGGAACCTTTTATACTATCCACTTCAGATAAAATGCCCTAAATGTATTTCCGAAATAGTGACACAAGCACTTAAATAAACGCAATATTGACATATATTTAAACTTTAAGCAGACAATTAATATAGATAACAAAATATATTACTCATAGTTAATATTTATGTCATAGCATAAATAAGGTATGGTTAAGTTAACAAAATGCATGGGGACCCATGACAAGGCACCTAGTACAACATTAATCCCCATCGGAGGATAGAAAATTAATTGTAAGTGGTAACCTTATTGTAATGATCAAGCACTGACAATAAGTTCTGTCAAACAAAAGTCTATGGAAAGACGGACTTATGCCCACATGAAAAGTCTGTATAATCGTCACGTACTTATCATCACAGGTGCGTTGTTATTCGGCCAAAGTGTGTCAAACCGAAGGGCCAATCACTGATTGACATGTATTTTGCATGTATTTTGGGCTTAAATTTAGCTAGAATGTGTTGATATGCATGCATTACATGAGTAAATAGGGCTTTATTCCTATTTTGTGGAAAAGGATTATGCTTTTCTCGTTTTGTAGGAATTTATGGATAATTGTAGCATTTTGGCAACAATTCGGAGCATTGCATTAAAGAACCACAAATACTTGATGTGATGGACGAAGTTTGGAGTTGAATCAAGAAGAAGTCAGATGAACCGGGCAGAAAAAGGAAGAAAATGGCCAAGTGCTAGCTGCTACAGGTGAGCACGGGCAGGGCGTGCTCCCTAGCACAACCCGTGCTCAACCTAAAATTGAAGACTCCACGTTCGACTACCAGCACGGGCTGGTCGTGCCATACAGCACGGCCCGTGCTTCATTCTGTGATTTGGACAAATCCTGCGGCACCCAGCACGGGCTGGGCGTGCCCTAGCGCACGGCCCGTGTGCCTCTGCGGGAAAAACAGAGTTTGACTCGTTGTGAACTAGGTTTCGACCCAAACAAAGTACAAATAGAGACGGGGCGGCCACAAACAGAAAACGCTGATTTTTGCCCTAGAAAGCAGAAAAAAGAGCAATCTTCCACCGGAGAATTGGAGAGATCGATCAAGACCGCAACCACACCTTCGAGGATTGAAGATAGATCGAGAGATCGTCATCATCCCCGAGTTCACTCACTCCATAGTATTTTTATCATTTGATTAGTAGACATGAACATGGATAATTTGTCTATGAATTATTTATTTTCTATGTCTGGCTAAATATTTTGTGATTCCCGGGTTTGGGAGTAGGTTAATGGATACTTTTATTTGATGATTAATGACAATTGAAGTTAATGTTTTTCAACTCTATTCAAGTACTTTGCTTTAATTCTTGTTTTATCAAAACGCGTTTGGTTTAACTTGTTTGATGTATTGATTCATAATTCTAACCGATGAGTTCCAATACTAGATCTATGAGTACTTGACATGAATATCTTACATGATTGAGAATTCTGTGAATATTCGTGAGGTTATAATCTTTTGATCTTTTGGGAGTTGGATATCTCATGTTGAGTAGAGATGCTAGCATAGATATTCCAGTCAACGCTTTTACATACATCTCGAGAGAGATGGTAAATTACTTTTGTGATCGGTCTATAGGGAAGAATACGTTTAACTTTGGTTTGATTAATCTGAGAATAAAAGGGGATATTAACTGAAACCATAACCTATGAATCCATTCGTTCATACTTGATCTTTTAATCCACTCTTTGCTTTGTTTCTTTTAGGAAAAATTTCTGCTTTAGTGTTAATAAAACCAATCCATCTCAAATTCGGTAGTCTAGATAAAAATAAGGCTATTATAATCCAGTAATTAGTACATTAATTTATTAGTCCCTGTGGATTCGAGCTTGCTAACCCTATTCTATAAACTGCACCGTACACTTTCGGTGAAGCTAAAAAATAAGACGAACAATTTTTTTGGCGCCGTTGCCGGGGACTAATTAAATTTTTAGTACTAATATTGCGATAAATAGAATTATTTTTAATTTAGACATTTTTTTCTTTCTTTTCATTTTATTTAATTCCACTCCTACATTATTTGATTTGTTTCTTTGAGTTGGTTCAGGTAGTGCACGAACACCCGCTCTGATGGAGGAAGCCAATTATTTCAATAACTGGAATTCCTACAATTACTGGAATAATTCTACTCCTACGTACTATTATCCGAAGGCAAATCCATCTGTGGAGGACGTCCTCACCGCATTTATGAATGAAATAAGGAACCGGTTCAACAAACATGAGGCTAAGCTGGACAAAATTGAGGCACATGTCGCACAATTGGCTAACACTCTGGGCACACAATTGGAAAATCTTGGAACCCAGATTAGCCAATTAGTCACGATCGTTGGTGGACAACATCAAAAGGGCCAGTTTCTGAGAAACACTGAAGTCAACCCGAAGGAACAATGTAGTTCCATTCATCTAAGGAGTGGTACCGAACACGAGGAGTCGAAGATCCTGGAAAAGCAAGAAAATTCGGGACCAAACACGGACTATGTGTCTATGCACTTTCAACCCGTGTGTGGTACCGAAAAGGAGCAAAAACAGATCAAGGAACACACGAACCGTCCGTGTACGCCCGGGCAGCGCGTGCGAGATGCCAGAACAAAACTATTCCATGAGACGAGCTTAGACTATACGCACGCGCACGGACAACATGTGCGTAACTCAAATCAAAAAGTTCCAACACCAGGACTCCAATCCTTACATGGAAATACCAAGAATGCAATATTAGGTGCAAACAATGCAAATTTGGCACTTGACCATGACCCAAAGCAACTAATATATGCATTCAAAGGAGGCACAAATTCATGAGAGTTACAGGCGTCAAGCTATAGACGTTAAATGAAGCGCTTGTTGGGAGGCAACCCAACGGTTTGTTGTTTTATTTCTTCCCATGTCTTTTTTTCCCTTTGCTAGGTTAGGATTTTTTATTGCTTTCAGAAGTTAGGATTTTTTGCTTTCCCTAAAATATATATATATATATATATATAAATTGAAAAAGGGCTTTCGCAGGGACGCACGGGCAGCCCGTACGCATAGGCACGGCCTGTGCGTCAGTTCGCTGAAGCATTATTAGGTCACAAATTCAGGTATGCATTCTCAATCCACACTTTTCTTTATTGAAATTCTATCTTTCTTGTATGCGATATAATTTCATTCAAGTTTGGGGGGAGAGATAGTTATTTTTATTTGAAGGGTGTGGCGAAAAAAAAAATTTGCATTCATATAGTCGCATTTAGATCATATAGGTTGCATTGCATTAGATGCTTATTTATGATTTTAGCACGTTTACTGCTTTCTTATGTTTTAGGGAGTGAGTTGACCGCTATTGTGTGTTTGTTGATCTTGGGAGCATGTGTTGAATAATTTATGTTGTTTTGAATTGGGTGTTGAGCGTGAGGTGACCGGGTTGAGAATAATTAATATGGAGCATGTGATTATTGGGATCATGGTTAATATACTTTGAATTATGCACTTACAAGCCTGTGAGCTTTTTGAGCCTTTACTGCTTTCATATTATGTAGTCTTGTTTGTTGATTGAGTGTGTCATTCGTGTTGATTTGAATTCTAGAACTTGCTCTGGTATCTCCGTCAAAGTCACATGTTGTATGCATTCATGAAAATGATTTTAGTTCATTTTTGTTAAACCTTTCAAGCCTTTTTGCCTACCTTATGATATTTGATTTCCCTAGTTAGCCAATTTGAGCCTATTGCCTGATTTTTGGATAGCCACATTGCAAGCCTTAAAACATAATTTGATATATCTGTTGCCCTAAGCTTGAGCGTATATCATTGAGTAAAGGAATAGAATAAAGGGTTGAATGAAAGGGTATCGAGAAGTTAGAAAATGGTGTATATGTTGGGTGATTGGGAATAAAAGAAAAAAAAGGAGGAGAAGGAAGAATACTCACAAAAGAGTCGGAAAAAAAAAACGACTGCAAATGTGAGTCGGCCATAAATGAAAAGTAGGCTGGAAATTGTGACGTAAGGCGAAGGAGAATGATTTGTATGAAAAAGAAGGGAGAAATAGAGAGGTGATAGAATATAAGGCGATTGGGAGTGCATAGTTGATTCGTATTAGAATAATTGTTTGAGAAAACGATGTGCTTACCAATCTATACGCTTGAGTTGAGTCACTTTATCCATATTTCCCTACCTTAACCAAAGAGCCTTCATTACAACCATAAACAAAGTCCTTTCTGATTCGTGAATTGCATACAAACAAGTGGCGAAGATGTGAGACGATTTGCAAGCATATGGTAATTCTTCAACATTGATATGACTTGAGCGAATACACGTCCCTTATTATTCTAGTGAGTAGAGTATACACTTTATCCATGAGAGGAGTGATTTGAAGTGTTTTACCATGATTTTGATAGACTTGTGCTCCGTGTTAGATGTTTGAAACTTGGTTGGGTTGTGCTTGATGTCTAGTGATTAACGACATGAATTGTGATGCGGTGTTCTTGAGTTGCTCTTCTTTACCCCATTTGTGTTGTCTCGTTTACAGAATGTTGACCGGGACTGTCAACAGTTTAAGTTTGGGGGTTTGATTGGCATGTATTTTGCATGTATTTTGGGCTTAAATTTGGCTAGAATGTGTTGATATGCATGCATTACATGAGTAAATAGGGCTTTATTCCTGTTTTGTGGAAAAGGATTACGCTTTGCTCGTTTTGTAGGAATTTATAGATAATTGTAGCATTTTGGCAATAATTCGGAGCATTGCATTAAAGAACCGCAAATACTTGATGTGATGGATGAAGTTTGGAGTCGAATCGAGAAGAAGTCAGACGAATCAGGCGAAAAAAGGAAGAAAATGGCCAAGTGCTAGCTGCTACAGGTGAGCACGGGCAGGGCGTGCTCCCTAGCACAGCCCGTGCTCAACCTAAAACTGAAGACTCAACGTTCGACTACCAGCACGGGCTGGTCGTGCCATACATCACGGCCCGTGCTTCATTCTGTGATTTATACAAATCCTGCGGCACCCAGCACGGGCTGGGCGTGCCCTAGCGCACGGCCCGTGCACCTCTGCGGGAAAAACAGAGTTTGACTCGTTGTGAACTAGGTTTCGACCCAAACGAAGTACAAATAGAGACGGGACGGCCACAAACAGGAAGACGCTGATTTTTGCCCAATAAAGCAGAAAAAAGAGCAATCTTCCACCGGATAATTGGAGATATCGATCAAGACCGCAACCACACCTTCGAGAATTGAAGATAGATCGAGAGATCGTCATCATCCCCGAGTTCATCACTCCATAGTATTTTTATCATTCGATTAGTAGACATGAACATGGATAATTTGTCTATGAATTATTTGTTTTCTATGTCTGGCTAAACATTTCGTGATTCCCGGGTTTGGGAGTAGGTTAATGGATACTTTTATTTGATGATTAATGACAATTGAAGTTAATGTTTTCCAACCCTATTCAAGTACTTTGCTTTAATTCGTGTTATATCAAAACGCGTTTGGTTTCACTTGTTTGATGTATTGATTCATAATTCTAACCGATGAGTTTCAATACTAGATCTATGAGTACTTGACATGAATATCTTGCATGATTGAGAAGTCTGTGAATATTCGTGAGGCTTTATAATCTTTTGATCTTTTGGGAGTTGGATATCTTATGTTGAGTATAGATGATAGCATAGATATTCCAATCAACGCTTTTACATACATCTCGAGAGAGAGGGTAAATTACTTTTGTGATTGGTCTATAGGGAAGAATATGTTTAACTTTGGTTTGATTAATCTGAGAATAAAAGGGGATATTAACTGAAACCATAACCCAGGAATCTATTCATTCATTCTTGATCTTTTAATCCACTCTTTGCTTTGTTTTATTTAGGATAAATTTCTGCTTTAGTGTTAATAAAACCAATCCATCTCAAATTCGGTAGTCTAGATAAAAATAAGGCTATTATAATCCAGTAATTAGTACATTAATTTATTAGTCCCTGTGGATTCGACCTTGCTAACTCTATTCTATAAACTGCACCGTACACTTGCGGTGAAGCTAAAAAATAAGGCGAACAATCACAGTCTGCATAATTAACTCCACACCATCATCTATGTAATGTCAATAAAGTTGGTCTACACAATAGAGGTCACGAAGGCAACATGATGCTTTGATTAAATTAATTAAAGATTACTAGACCAATTGAGCAAGATAAATAAAAAATGCTCAATTGAACAGCATTACATGCCGCCCCCTCTTCTATATAAAGATTTAAAGTCTGAAAGTCAATTTAGACATTAAATCCGTCTTTATTTAGATTTAAAGTGTGGGGAACCAAATTAGGCAACAAATCTAATTTTAGTTAAGCTTATCCAAATAGCCAGATTTGAATTTAAAGCCCAAAATACTAAATTGGACAAAAATTCAATTAAGAAAAAAGTCTGTAATATAAAACCGAGCCCAAATAAATTAAGCTCAATATAACCTTTACATGGAATTTAAGCTAAAACCAAAATAGGACCCAAATATTCTATACCATGCAAATACTTTAATAGAGTTCTAACTGAATTTCGGTTGAATTCCTTATGGATTATATTTGAATAAAATTCAAAATAACTCCAATCTTTATGGGTTGAATTAGTTCTACCCCTTATGACCCAATACTCTAAGCCCGATTCAAATAATCCAAAATTTTCCTTATATGAAATTTGAGTCGACATAATATAAGCCCAAAATTCAAACCTTTATAAAGATTTTAGGATCTAACACAAACTAATCCCAAAATCTAACCTTAAATTGGATTAAAAAGAAATTGGGTTCAACATCAACTTAATTTGAGCCCAAAAAGTACAACTTTATATGAACTTAGTCCAAAATTAAACAAATTTGAATTTAAAGCCTGAAAACCAAAGTAGACTTTAAATTAACTATAGTAGATTTGAGGCTCATAAAACCAAATTAAGCCAATAATCTAACCAAAATAGACCAAGTTCAATAATAAAACTTTAAGCTAAAATTATACACAAATTCACACATCAAATTTAAGCTCAAATTTATATTAATTTCATCAATTTAGCTTAAAGAAGAACTTAAATACAAATAAAATAAAATAAAAGCCAATATTTTATTTTATTTAATTTAAAATGAGTACAATCAATAAACTTTAATCCTTATTTGATTTAAAGCCTAAAAACCTAATAGGCTTTAAAATCAACTTTAAATTAGGCTCAAATTCCAAATTGATTTAGGCTCAAAAATCAAAGATCCAAACTTCAAAATGTCCGGTCATTTTAAGTCCAAATAAAATTATATCATAAATAATTGAGCTCAATTAACTTAACTTAATGTCTAGAGACCAATTAGACTTTAATAGCAACTTTATTTAGATTAAGGCCTAGAAAACTAAATTAGGCTAAAATCTAATTTTAATTTAGTCTAAAAATACCAAAATTAGACTTAAAAAAAAACTATTCAAGCCTAATTAACAATCCATCAAGGCCCAATAATGCCCAAATTAACAATTCATTAATAAGGGCTCAAATGACAATTTAATCTTGAAAGAGCCAATTAAACGTTTTACCAACATCCAGCAAGATCCATAATTCAGTTAAAAACAAAAAATAGAGCTCAAGGTAATTTTTCAATCACGAACCGAAACAAATATGCAAATACAGAAAATGCCTAAGCAAACTTCATATTTACATATCAACCCCAGAATCTTAAGAAAAGAACCAAAAGGCCATCTTCTCCACTGGCCCGTCACCTCCAAAGCCCCTCGAGTGTGCCTGCACCACCGCCGACGATCCCCCATGCCAGACGCCGACGGCCTCGCCAACCCGAAACCAGTCACCGAGGCGCGACGAGTTTTCGATTGGGAAAGAAGAAACCAATATTGGAATTTTCAATTTCCCCCCCTTTTTTTATTTTTATTCAAAATCAAATGATCCATCCAAAACTTCAACAAGAGAAGCCCAAACCCAAATATTGCAGAGGCGTATACATACAGATGTATATTCAAAGAACAAATTCAATAAAGAACTTTCATTGTGGGTGCATGTCCGGCATAGAAGAAGACCCAGATTTGGTTTTGCAATTTTTTGATTTCTTTTTTGAATAAAACAAGTAATTCAACAATTAAACTTAAATCCCAATTATCCAAAATCAGGCAGATAAGCATATACACATATTTCAGAAATCAAAATCTCCAATCTGGAATTACCGAATCAAAAACAAGATATATACAGTCACATCTTGATTGCAAGAAAACAGATCACACAATCCATAAAATATCATGTGTGGATATGAGATTTAAACATGCTTAATCCAAAGCACCGAAAAAAAACATATATCAAAATAATCGCACAAATAATCCACTAATCCCAACTATTAAACATCCTAGATGCAGAAATCTTAGGATATCAACATCATGCTATAATCATCAAAGATTAATGGAATAGTCGAAATACATTGTAAGATTTGTATGCAAAATACATCAATTTTGGATCTCCTACGAACACGAACACAAGCATCCATGATCACGAACGGGTTTGGTTTTATGGCCTTCCTCAACTAAATCTCCGGATTCCTTATGGAATTTTCATTTTCCATCTTGATGGGGAGATTAGAAAACTATGTGCAATTTAGTATATTGGTGATCATAACCGTAAAGTTCTTTATATATGTATCAAATTAGGATTCCCATAATCCCCTAAGTTGATTCCTATTAGGTATCTACTCTTTGTTTCTACTTTCTATATCAAATTCAGTAGCCTTAGGACTCCACCGATTTAAATCACTTAATTAGTCTACTAATAATTAAATAATAAATATAATTGTAATTAAATATGTTGCCCATATATTAGAAAATAAATAATTCCTAACAGGGCTCACTTTTCTTTCTGTTTTTTACTTTTTCCTCTTCTTTCGACCTTTTTTGCTTCGTGTTCTTTGTCCTTATTGTTGTTGTCCTCATGTTCTTTCATTATTTTTCTCTTTTTTTCGGTTTTATCTCTCAATTTTATTTTCCCTCTTTTAATTCTTCTCTCTTCTTTCTCTCCATTTCTTGTTTTCAATATGAGATCTTCTTCTCTTTGGATATTTAGTAATGGATCCAGGTTAAATGGGTTATTGAGCCTGAAAGAATCATTCTTTGATTGATTTTGGGACACCTCATCTTATAAGTTAACAGTGGGCTAATTTAGGTGGACTGTTGATTTCTTTTGTTGAAAAAGGACATCAATACCAAATTTTTCACTCCAAAACCCTGCACAATATTGATATTTGATAAAATGTTCATAACAATAAGCCTCCCTCCATTTTAATACCACACAATATGCTCCAACTACAGATCTGAACTGCGCCAAGAAAAAATCAATACACAAAAACAAAAAACACAGAATCGCTATAATTCTCAGCAGGAAGCACTCTGGAAGGAGAAGGAAGAAGAATCGTACCACATGACAAGAAAAAGAAGAACAAACAAAAATGAAGAAAATCGTAGCAAATAGTAGGAGAAAGATGGGAAAAAACAAGGTAACAAACAACTCAATCTAAAAACACACTGCGTATTTTATTCTGAAAAAACATTGTTTATATTGCTCTCTTTGTTTTTCAGATCAAAAATTATCATTGTCAATACAAGCTTTTTGAAATTGACATTGTACTTCAAATTTGTGCATTAGAATTAGATCAACCTAAATATTTCAAACTTATAAAATGCTTTTTTTATTCAAAATCTAATCCCTGCTTCTTCAAAATTGTTTTGAATTCTTGTTTCAAAGATGCTTCAATTTTTTTTATAATTGTTTCTATCGTGCATGCTTCAGCTAATACGACATATTGCTTCTTTCTATACATGCAACAGTGTTTCATATATGTTTCAATAATGTTTCTACCATGTTTCACATAGTACATTTTCATTGAACTCTGCAGTCACATGGAGAAAATTCTGGCAGTAGTGTACCATAATGGACAATGAGAAGAAAGTAGAAATTACATCAACTTTGAGATAATAGGAATACTGATTCCAAAACACTGCACTTTCAACAACCTAAAGGAAATTTTGGAGCAATAAATACAGAGAGAAAAGATGAAGAAATAATGCAAATTAAATACAAACCGCCAGAAGCTCTGCCAACATTGAAGATTGAAAATGATTTTATTCTGAAATTCTACTTGGAATTAAAAAGCAAATAAACAGATTGGATGAAGTTTCCTATTGCACAAACGTAATTGTCAACTCGCAAAAACTAGACTTCTCAAAATTAAAAGGGACAAGCCTATAACTAACAACATACCAGAAGGCAACAGAGGGAACAAGGCATATTAACATAGAGCAACCATTGAAACATGGGCCACAATTTGATTGATTACATTGACTACGCAAACCTCATCAAGAAATATATAGTCAAAGAAATAATGGAAATTCAAATTCAAGAACCTAGAGATGGTGAACAACAAATCTAAATAGGGGATGTTTATAACAACAAAGATGAACAATGAAAACATATCAGTTATTATGCTTTGAAGAATCACTTCCAATATAAGGTGAAGAAGTCGTGCAAGAGGCAATACTACGTAAAGTGTCTGGATAAAAATTGCAATTGGTATTTGAAAGCATCAACGAATACAGGGACAACGAAGTTCACAGTATATATGAAAATACGAAAATGACCATACTTGTCCACTCGATAAGAGAATGAATGACAACGAGCCACATATGAAAATTCGGATTTTTTTTAAAATTATGATCGAATATATTGTCTCTTCCATATTGTTAATAAGAGAAAATACAATAGAATATATAATTGTCCAGCAAAATTTCTTTTTTGGTAAGAAAATAAGTAAAATAAATATTGCTTTTGTTAATAAAAATTAAATTATTAAGTTTTAAATTATAATTTAGAATATGTCGAAAAGCTTACAAATTATAAAAATATAAGCATCCATATCACTTTTTATATAGTGATCTTCATTATTTTTTGGAGATAAAAATATACAATTATTTATTTTAAATTTGAAAATCATGAATCATGTTAAAATCAAGTTTACTGAAACTAAGAAATTTTTATTCTATTAAATTAAGAAAGTATAAAAGTTGTTGTCAAAATAATTTTACATTAATAATCAGAACTTACCAAATTATGCCGGGGGTGAAAACCCGGTTTACTGAAAATAAAAAATATTATCATAGTCAAAATACATGAATATACAAATTGTTTAGTAGCCCAAATGCATAATTTTTAAAATCTACTACGAAATAATTTTTTTGAGTAAATATATCTTTTATTTGTTTGTTATATTTATTTTTTATTTTATATATGTCATATGGTGTCAAACTGAAGATCGTAAAAAGATAAATAAAACAATTAATGCAGTAAATACACATATTTGAAAAACCAATTAATGCAGTACACAAATTTGGAAGATAAAATTACATATAGTTTTAACCTTTTTTTTTCCAGACTTTTATTACTTTTTATAGCTATGAAAAATGGGCGGGAAAATTTTATGGTTACTTTTTTGAGATACTCTATCTCTTTATATATACTAGTTTTTTACTCGTTTGATGCACGGGGTGTATATCTTTGTTTTTATTGTTACATGTATATTTTTTTTAATAGTTTTATGAATTCAATCTTATGCATTTAGGGATGTCAATATTTCCGTGGGGAACCATCCTCGTTGGTAACCGAATAGAATAGGACAAAAAATCCTTAGTTAATTCCGGGATGGGGATTTCCTTCTTCTCTAGGATCGGGGATGGGACATGGAGAATATTTATATCTTCGTTCTCCTTCCTATTCCAATTAAATAAAATAGGAATTCTCTGTTCCCATCTCATTCCCCCAATATGTATATTGTATTTTATCTATTAATAATATTAATTATATTTATAATTTTTTATCTTATTAATTCTAAAACTAAACCCAAAATCTTTATCTTTTTATATGTTTTATTATTTATTTTACAAATTATGGATTTATGTTATCTATGTATTTGAAAAAATAGTGATTGCAAAAGGTTTAAAATTTCAAAAATAACTAAATAAGATAATTAATTTGATTAATCATACGATTGAACAATAATAAAATATTTTGTTGTGTGAATATGAATTGTATCTATTTATAGAACATATTTATCTTTAAGAAATAGAAAGTTTGAAAAACGTTTTAACTGCCCAATATTGAATTTTTTACTACCCTAATGCTGAATATTTAATATATTATTTTTTCAATATACAATCAATAATAAAAATCAATTTAAATTACAATATTTTTTTGGGTTAAGGAAGCTGAAAAATTATCGAAGTTTATTAAAGGAATTAAAAAAAACCATGCTAAATATTTCAAAAATACAAAAAAACTATTTTTTTAGTATATACACATATATCAAAAAATTATCAAACGGACAAACTCATATCCAATTCTAAATATACAACTTTGAAACTTGAATATCAAAATATATTGATATAAAAAAACAATTTCTATTAACATTAAAATTATGTTAATATATAATTTTTTTATATATATAATATACTATTATGAATATAATTTATAAAATAAATCTTGATTTTCTTCTTACATAAATATATAATGCTATCATGCTATGTATGGGTATCTGTGACATAAAATTGGGATATATATTTTGAGATATTTATTTCTTCAATTAAATTAAGTATTTTTTAATTGAATTAATTAATTAAATAAAATTCTATATAATTATTAAGAAAATGGGCTAAGGTCAAATAACAACTATGCATATAAAATAATGAGTAAATATTTCTTATATTTTTTTATTTATTACCCTTTTTATTATTTATATATGCAGTTTGAGTGTCAAACTGAATATCGTAAAAAATAATTAATTTAATATATTATACGTAAAAAATGGATCAAAAATAAAAAAATATTAATTTTTTTAAAAAAAAAGAAAAAGAAAGTATAATAATTAATGCAGTACACACACAGATTTGAAAAGCTGATTTACATAATTCTATTTTTTATATCATTTTAAAAGGTAATTATTTAAAGAAAGATGACTACCAAAAATAACGAAATACCAAATATTTACCAATTCTTATTTCTACACATCTTTTTATTACTTATTATAATGGCTGCAAAAAGGTGGGAAAATTTCAACATACTATTTCCATCGACTTTTCAAATATGTATATATATCTTGTATTTTTTTTATTTTTTATGCTTGTTTTCTATTTTCTATATGCAATATGGGTGTCAAACTGATGATCGTAGAAAGACGATGAATTTGATACATCAAAATGGATCAAAAATAAAATAATTATTAAAATTTACAAAAAGAATTAAATAGACAAAATAATATAATTAATGCAATTCACACACAGTTTTGGAGCAGTGTGGCACGGGTTTTTGCTTTCGAGGCGGAACTGGTCGCTGCCATGACGGCGATCTACTACGCATTTCACAAGGGCTGGAACAACATTTGGCTGGAATCGGACTTTACCTTCGTGGTGGACCTTCTTCGATCTCGGATTGGCTCCGTCCCTTGGAAATTATTGAATCAGTGGCGTTATACCCTTTTTATGCTTTCTCAGATGAATCTGGTGGTTTCCCACATCTATCGTTAGGGTAATCGTGCGGCGGATCATCTCAGCAAGTACACTTGTGACTCGGTTTGGCGGGACGCCCCACCTGAGGGCATCATTTCCCTGCTCATGGATGACTATGTCAGTCGATCGCAATATAGATTTGTTAGCTAGTTTTGGGTTATGTGTTCAGACTATGGTTGTATGGATTTCGTTTCTCTCGCCGGGGTACTTTTTTCCTACTAAGGATTTTCCCCACAAGGGTGGGTTTTACCTTGGTAGGTTTTTAACGAGGCCCCAAACATTGCGCTACCTGGTCGGCTTGTGACCAGGATTTTCCTTTTCTTTATATAATATTTCGATTTCTATTAAAAAAAGAAAGGTGTTTTAGGCGGAAAAATTTATTGATTACTATTTATAAGTGATTTGATTATTATATATACTAGTAATTCACCCAATGCGTTGCACGTATATTTTTATTTAAATATTATGGTTTTATAATATATATGAACATGAACTGGTATTTATTAATTTATTTTAATAGTAATATCCGTATAAGGTTATTAAAAATAAAAAAATATCTATCAATATTATATTTTCAACTATAAACTTAAATGTCTAATTTAACTGGTTCAGAATTATCCCTCAATTTATGCATATCTCTAAATTATTGTTTTATATATTCCTTTCTTTCTCACACACCTCTCTATAAATAATTATATATAATTTGTGAGACATGTATTTTTATATTGTACTTGTACTGTTGAAAAAAATGAATACTTCACATTGTTAATAAAAAATGTAAATTGAGATATTATTCAAAATAATATGGTAGACAAAATCGTGAATAAAATTTAAATTGAACTATTATGTCATTGATATAAATGTTAGTAGTATTAACATAAAGTTTACAACAATATCAAAGTAATCCACTAAAAAACTTACGAAAATAAATATGATATAACTGAAACAAGGTATAGAAATAGTATAATTGATATCAATATTCATTCTTTGACATTTATTTTCAATAGATGCATGTAAACTCCATGAGTTTTTTCATTTTGATCAACAATGGATTGATGTTTATCGCTCATCAATCAAAAGAAATGATAATATACTGGGAAGTTTGACAATCCAATAATTTTTAACTGAGAAGTTTATTTTAAAATATAACATCAACCGATTATTCTTATATAAATTATTAAATAATTGATATTACAATAATTTATTTAATGGCATTGGTTGATAATATAATTATTAATTATCATATACTGAGTTAACACAACATTATTTTCGTATACATGAGCAGAAAATGTATGTTGACACAAAAAATATTGACACAAAATATATTGACAGAAAATATGTTAGTATAAGGAATAATAAAATAATAAACAAATCATACAAAAAAACAACTTAAAAAAACAAAACCATCAAGAATAATAAAAAAAACTCACCAAATATTGTCCGTACAAATCTACAATATAGTTTATATAAAAACTCATGTTTATTGCAGAATTCAAGTTCAATACTATCGATGTTAGCGGGATACTTGATGAAAACGAAAATAGAGGGGAACGTGAAGATGAAACCATATTTGGTGGTTATGCTTCGAATTTAGGATCAATAATATCAAAGTATTTCTATAATGCATTCTAAGTAGTATAAATATAAGGGGATTTAGCATAAATAATAAGCTGCCAAAAAAATCTCTGAACACAAAATCAATTGGTAATTCAATGGTGAAAGACACATAAAATCATAATTCGTCTATTTTAACTATTATTAAATAATTTAGGAAAGTTTGAATAGTCGTCAGTATTTAAAACTTGATTAATTAAATCGACACCATTGAAACAATAAACAATATATTTGATGAAGACATTGTAAAATATATTTAAGAAGAACTGACAAATACTAATATCGATTATGGTGAAATACTATTTATAATTTTTAATATCTATATATATTATATATAGATAGTATTGATACTATAGACTCACTTTTGGTATAAAGTAGGAATACCGTTAAATAAAAATTTGCTATTTTTTATACATATAAAATAGGAATACCATTTATAATATTTTCCTAATTTATATAATTACAACAATTTTCTTATAATGTTTTCCTAATATAAAAATTTATAATAATTACCATTTATAATATTTACAATTATTTCCTAATATAATAAGCAAAAAGAAAAATTTCCAGACTTTTGCTATTATATATATAGATATATTAATATAGATTTGTTCTTTAACCACTATTTAATATGACGAGGTGCAATTCCCAAGTGCTATACTTACAATCCTTGTTTTTGTATCCATGCTTACACTCCACAAATAACCTGCAAACATTCAACAAAAATTTCACGACTTGACTAAAATCGGGCTATAGAAAGACGAAAACAACATATAGACAGATTATTATTTGACTATATAAAAGGACCGATGAACCCTCTAGTTTTTTTCTTTTTGAAAATCAACACACACACACACATATATATATACATATATATATATCGGGTTATATAGGACTCATGCCTTATGTAAGTACGTAGGACCAAATTCAGACCACATATCTACCTATTTCAACGGCTAATATTAGATTTTCCTAACATATATAGAAAAACAAATAAAATCGAAATAGATGGTATATTAGTCCAAAAAAAAAAAAAAAAGGAGGCGTCTAAATCAATTAAATCTCATGAAAATAGGAGCAGTTACCCACAGTTGGTGCTATCTTACCTTATGAATCCTGATCATAATCTCGATAAATCAATTAAATCCCATGAAAACAGCAGCAGTTACCCACAATTGTTTAGAATGTTGCTTAGTTGTGCATGAACAATTGTTTATGAATATGAAAAATGTTGCTTACTTATTTACTGTATTTTGTGTTCTCACATTAAATATAGTTTGCTAAATAGAAACTGTGATGCTATGCAAATAACCAATATGCTTATATAATATACTCATAATGTTTGTCTATCGAGTAATTATTGCATATGGACTACAAACACCACTAATGTGTCTGTGTTTAAGGGAGAATAATTTGGGGTGCTGCTTATTGACGTATTAAGTACTGCTTATGTGTGCTTGTTTTACTGCTTTTTTAGCAAATTGTTTAGGAACCAAACAAATTGTTTATTTAGTCCATATGTTTTACTACTTATTGACGCATTAGGTACTGCTTATGTAAGCTTATTTTACTGTTTTTTTAGCAAATTGTTCAGGAACCAAGCAAATTGCTTATTTAGTCCATATGTTTTACTGTTTATTGACGTATTAAGTACTGCTTATGTATGCTTGTTTTACAGCTTTTTGAGCAAATTGTTCAGGAACCAAAAAAATTGCTTATATTGTCCATATGTTTCACTGCTTATTGGCGTATTAAGTACTGTTTATGTATGCTTGTTTTACTGATTTTTGATCAAAATGTTCATGATACCAAAAAAAAAAAGTTGTCCATGTACTCAACTATGAATAACACATCGTATTTATACCAAAAACTGAACATTCATCAAATAAAATACACAACTAACTCAAAATATTCCTATAGCAAACTACGCATGTACGTCAACTACTCAAAACCAACCATAAATTTAAATTCAAAAAAAAAAAAAATACTAAAATATTCAACCATTTGATCAAAAATAAAAAAAACATAATCGTTCGTTATGATCCTTTGCCGTTCTACCAAACTTCTTCACCTCTCCCAAATTCAACTTCCTCTGCTCATTCATATCATCCAAACAAATTGCAGCTGCATATTTCCTTGCGACCTTCCTTTTTCTATTATCTTTTATCATTTCCAAACCAAAATCTATTAAAAATAAGCACTAGTCAACTATATGAAAATTAAGCAGAATATAAAGCATACATGAACATTAAAACAAGCATATATAAGCATAATTAAAAGCATAAATGAGCAGTCAAAACCATGTTTAAAATAAAAAAGAGCAATCCAAGTTAAACCATATTTCACCAATTAATATAAGTGAAATATAAAGCATACATAAGCAGTAAAACAACCATATATAAGCATAATTAAAAAAACATCAATGAGCAGTGAAAAAACATGTTTAAAATATATAAAAAAGAGAGCAATCCTATATAAACAATATTTCACCAATTATTATAAGCACATCAATGAGCAGTAAAAACCGTGTTTAAAATATAAAAAATATAGCAATCCTAGTTGAACCCTATTTCACCAATTATTTTTTTAATATATGAAAAAATATAAAATTGACTACATTAAAATTAAATTAAGTTGATGACAGTCTAATCTTATTAAAAACATTAAAGCAACGCATCATAAGCAATAAAACAAGCTTACATAAGCATTGCTTAAAACCTCAATAAGCAGTTGCCAATACTTAAAAAAACGTAGCAATTCTAATTAAACCATATTTGCCCAATTTGTTTCCCAATTAAAATAGAGCAATCCTAATTGTTAGGAATTTTATTGTTTAGATTTTGATGAATGCCATGTAAAACTTAGAATAGAAAGTTGGCACCCCAATTCTTGTTGTAAAATGCATTGTAATGAATAGAGAGTCGGCCAAGCCGAGTTAAGTCGCCTCACGCCCTAACATGCAAGAAGACAATCAAGACGAAGGAAGACTCTGCTGCGAGACAAATGAGTATGGCAAAGAAGAATAGACGGAACTCTACTTAAGAAGCGGTGAGACGCAATGAGTGGAGCATCATCAGTCAAGTTAACTCAAGAAAAGCCAAGTCTCAAGTTGAAGTGACGGAAAGAGTCATCCAATGATTGGAAGTCGACTCTAAGTCACCTGGGAAAGCAAGGAAATGCAATCAAGTCGAGATAATCGAAAAAGAACCGTTGCCGTAAATCAAGAGATTTACTTAAACAAGTAATATCTCCATACCACCTTTCTTGGAGTGCTCACCCCGAGGCGTGCGTGCAAAAGGAATGAACCAATGGGAAGCACTACACCGTGTCGAACTCCGAAAAGGTGAAAGAACAATTCATACGAGGAAACGATAATTCCAAGAACTGCAAGCCAACGACTGCAAAGTGACCTTCAAAAATAAGCCTATCTCTTCAACGGGCAAATTTTTGAAAGTTCACTATAAAAGGCTCAGGAGTTTGTTTGAGAAAAAGGATGACACACACGCGAGATATACAAGCACATCAGAAAAACTGAAACATTCTCAATCCTCAAGCCTACATTACGAAGTACATCAATCCAACACTCACCTGTGAAGGAAAGAGAACTTCAATCGCTTGAAGAGAGGAAACTTTTGAAAACAAGGGGTCTACATTCCAGAAGGATTGTAAAAGGTTCAAGGTTGAACCAAGTCTTAAGCTTTTGGAGGGCTTCGTGATCAAATCCAAAGAGCTTGAGCAAGTGAGTCAGTAGTAACAAAGCGCAAATGCCTGCCCCGTGAAGAAGCCGAGTCGTCACGAGAAGCCAGAGTGATCAAGGCGTCTCTGGGATCGAGTCCCTAAGGATCAAGTCGGCCGTTGTGATCAAGACTTGTATCCGGACTGTTACCACTTTGTAAACCGATCATTACTTAGTGGATTCCTCCGGGAGTTGGAGAAGAGAGGAGTAGAAGAATTACCCCATCTTCGAACCTCTATAAAAACTTTCTTGTGTCATTTACATTTCAAAGATTTAAATTCCCGCACTTTTAATCGCTTATATCTCACGATAAATTTGCTATCCATTTGATAATTTATAAGTACTAAATCAAGCTCTAAAATCTTGCTTAATCAAACTTAAGGGTGTTAAGTCTTCCAAAAAAATAAAACCACAATTGAGTCAAATTATAGCCAACAAATGAGTTACTCCATCAATGGCTCGGTGAAATCATTGAGAGATTAACTCTCTTGAGTGACTAATTCGATTGTCCATCAAGGACACAAATTGTGTAGAATCAACTCAGAGATTTAAAAGGACTAAATCGAAAATTTGGTAAGGTTTATTCAACCCCCTTCTTAACCTTACACTTACACCCCTTGGGACCTACAAGTGGTATCGTGAGCGGTTGGTTCATTGAACCATCCGCACCGTTCTTGAACTAGATCTCCAAACTTTTCAAAGTCCGCTTTAGTACTTAAACCTTCAAATTTTTTATTAAAAGTCATTATCATGGAAGCAAATTTGACACGCATCCCTATGTTCACTATCGAAGAATTTGATGATTGGAAAATTCGTATGCGAGCTCATCTATCAAAGATTACATGATGAGATGTGGATAGTGATAGAAGATGGGCCTCTCGCAAATATTAAAGGTGAACACACGGTACATTTAAGAGTTGCAAATCAAGGAGAAGAAGATCTTGCTCCCGCACAGTCATGGTTGAAAAACCAAGAACCGAGTGGACAAATGATGACAAAAAAGATACAACCTGGACAATGTAGCCAAGGACATCCTTTACAAAACTTTGGACAAAGCCATGTTCAATAAAGTCAAATCATGCAAAACGGCTAAAGAAATGCTGGGACAAGTGACATTAATTTGTGAAGGCTCGAGCAAATCAAAGAAAACAAATTATCGGTGGCGGTACAAAAATTTGAAAACTTCAAAATGATCTCGGGAGAGAACCTGGATCAACTAGACGCTCGGTTCTGAAAATCACAAATGAGTCATCTACACTTGGAAAGGAATATACACGAGAAGAAATGTGTATGAAGATCCTAAAAAGTCTTCCAAATGAATGGGAAATGAAGGTCATGGCACGAGACACTCCATGGACCTATCAAAGACATCCAATCATGAGTTATTCTCGGACCTCAAAGCCTACGAGTTTGAACTAAGAAGGAAAGACCAGGAAGAGACAATTGTACCCAAAACAAATTGCTCTAATTGTCAAAGATGGGAAGAGAGCCGAGGTCAAAGAAGCAATTGACCCGGAAGAAATAGCCGATGGTTAAAATATTTAACAAGTTCTTTAACAAGAACTACAAGAGAGGAAAGGGTGAATCTTCCGGAAGACACTCGCTCCCTCCAAATCAAGGGAAGACAGGCCAACCAAGAGAACAGATCATCAAAAAGTTGAGTATCAAAGGGTGACAACTCAAGAATGGAAAGAGTGATCAAAAGGCTGAATATCTATGTTGGAACTGTAGACAACCAGGTCACTATGCCATTGATCTCATATCCTGTAGTCAACAAGTACGAGGGATGAAGAAGAAAGAAAGATCTTCGAGAGAAAGAAGACAAGAAAGGAAAAAGGCAATGATGGTCTGCAGAGATCATTAAACAAATAAGTCAAGAGAGACATTGATTCGAGAGCATGGAAGCCGACTACTCAAGTGACTCAAGAAGAAGCCCGATCCGCTTGATGGCCAAAGAACAAGATCAAGAAGATGAGGTACAATCTAACTCAACAAACTCGGACACTAGTGACAAAGGATCGCGACACACACACTTCATCACCTCTGATCTTTATGATTCATTAAGCAAAATGATGAAAGATTTTGAACACATTAAATCCTCACACACACTATTGAATGAGGAAAACAGCCTACTCAAAAGTCAAAACTCAAAGCTGACTAAGGAGTTGAGAACTCTAAGTCAAATAGGCTCGAGAATGAAAGTTTAAAGGGCTGAAAATGCTAAATTAATAGCGAAAATTGCTGCTATAGAAAAGAGGGAGAATGACCTCAAGAATGTTATTGCCTCATTCACTAAGGCATCTAAATCATTGGATGATCTTATTATGAATCAAAGAGAATGTGGAGACAAGACAGGCTTATGATTTAATTCCTCTCGTGCCATGTCAAACCTCAAGAGTAATTTTGGAAAAAGGATCTTCAAGTAATGAAGAGTCCGAAAAATCCAAAACTCTAAATGTTGCACACACATTCACTCCAAAGCACAATAACAAGCAAACTGGCCTTGGTTACAAAGGAAAAGGAAAACGACCGATTGAGTGTCTTTGAAAGGACACCGAGAAGAGATTCACCGAGTCCTCAAAGAAACTCCAAACAAAATACTCTGTAAAGAAGAAGCGAGCTACCAAAAATCCCGTAAAACCCATAAAAGAAATACATATGATGGGAATGGTAGAAAATATCCAAGCCAAGCTGATTGGAATAATGTGAACTATCAAAGATAGACTTATGGAATATAAGCCCAAATGGCAAAGGCCTAGAACTCAAAGAAAGGCCATTCCAAAAGTATAAGAGCTTTCATCAAAGACACATATGCACCTAGGCACTACACTCAAAGACACCACAATTACCCAAGGAAGGCAATTGCTAAAACACATATGCAGCATACGGACAAAAGAGACAATCAGTATGAACCTAAATCCCCAAGCAATTTGCCAGGATTAATTATGATTATGGCAATCGATAGATGGCAACCTCTTAGAGTCAAATCATTTAGCTATAGGTTGGTTGGATCATCTTACAATTCTAACCCCTCGGACCCGCACAAGCATGGGTACCTAAAACTTAATTTCCTTGATTGCGGTTCAAGGAATGAGTGCCAAGGAACCTGGTACATGGATAGTGGTCATTTTCGGACACATGACAGAAATAAGAGAAATCATTCAAAATTCAAGGAAGTCTAAGGAGCAAAAGTCATATTTGGGGAAATGAAGCTCCTGGTGAAATAAGAGGCATTGGATCCATCAAGAGGAATGGATTAGAAATCACGAGATGTTGCATATGTTGAAGGACTCAACTTCAACTTACCGAGTATCGATCGGCTCTCTGTGACAAGGGCTACAATGTTGGATTCAACATGGGTATATGCCAAATCAAAGAAATTGAATCAAATGAAGTGGTCTTTGCCGCAAGGATGTAGACAGAAAAAATATGTATGTAGTGGATTGGTCAACCGCAACACCCAAAGACATGTCTACTAGCAAAGAGTACAAATTGAATCAAGTTGGGTTTGTGGCACAAAAAGTGAGTCACCTGAATTTCAAAACAATTAACAAGTCGGCAAGAAGTCATCTTGTAGAAGGACTTCCGGACTCAATATACAAGAAGGAGAGTATATGTGATGCATGTCGGAAGGGAAAGCAAATCAAGTCGTCATTCAAAGAAAAGACATGCCCATCCTCAACAAGAATATTGCATCTACTTCATATGGATCTATTTGGCCCAAAGGGAACCAAACCCGGCATAAGTGGAAAGAAATACACCTTGGTGGTAGTAGATGACTATTCAAGATATACATGGACAATTTTCATGTGCAAGAAGAAAGAAACTCTACAAAAACTACCACAAATGATGAAGAGGATTCAAAATGAGAAGAGTCAAACCATTATCAAAATAAGATCGGATAGAGGAACCGAGTTTGTCAATGGAATAATAACTCGATGATTGTATTGAGAATGGTATTGATCATGAACTATCGGCACAAGGACTCCACAAACAGAATGGAGTTGCGAGAAAGAAGGAATAGAACCCTCAAAGAAGCGGCAAGGACCATGTTAGTCAAGCAGGGTTACCAAAAAGATTTTGGGTCAAGTAATCAACACAACTTGCTACACCCAAAACAGGATGTATGATAAATAGACAAATGACAAAGACTCCCTATGAGATCCGGATGGAAGAAAACCAAGTGTTGCATATTTCAAAATATTTGGATGTAAATGCTTCATCCACAACAATGGCAAAGACAACCTAAAGGCCTTTGATGCTAAAGGCGATGAAGGTATCTTCTTAGGATACTCAAATGAAAGCAAAGCCTACAGAATACTCAACAAAAGAACTATGGTTACAGAGAGGAATCCATTCATGTAGTATTCGATGAGCCAAATGTAAATGGAGAAGACATTGAAGAGTCACCGATAAGTCAATCATTCAATCATACGAAGAGTCCCTATCTTTGCCGAAATCGAATTATCAATTCGAAGAAGATGAGATAGTCAATCCCAAAAACAAATGGAAAATTTGCGCTAAGCGATAACGAGAGAGTGACCACACCAACACAAACAAAGTCGATCAATCCAGCTAACTCACTCCAACCTGATGTAAGATGGCCGAGAGACCATCCACGAGAACTTGTCATTGGAGATATAAGAGAAGGTGTCAAAACAAGATCCAACTCAACAAGAAGCCATGTTCACATGCTTCATCTCGCAAATAGAGCCAAAAGATATGTCACAAGCATTGGATGACACACATTGGATTCAAGCTATGCAAGAAGAGCTAAATCAGTTTGAGAGAAATAAAGTATGGGAATTAGTGCAAAGACCCATACATCAAAATGTTATTGGAACCAAATGGGTATTCGAAATAAGATGAACGAGGAAGGCTGCGGGTAAGAAACAAAGCAAGACTAGTAGCCAAAGGATATTGCCAAGAAGAAGGGATAGATTTTGATGAAACATTTGCCCTGTAGCAAGATTGGAAGCTATAAGGATGTTTCTTGCCTATGCACGCTCACAAGAATTTCATTGTATATCGATGGATGTAAAAAGTGCATTCCTAAATGGTTTATTGGAAGAAGAAGTATATGTTGAACAACCTCCGGGATTTGAGCAAAAGACTCTTGGAGACAAGGTATACAAACTCAAGAAAGCCCCGTATGGATTGAAACAGGCACCTGAGAGCATGGTATGACACCTGTCACAATTCCTAATCAAAATGGATTCACAAAAGGAAAAGTAGATAGAACACTTTTCGAATTCAAGACAAGAAGAGTATCTTGCTTGTTCAAATATATGTGGATGACATCATTTTTGGATCCACCGACAAAGAGCTGTGTGAAAAATTTTCAAACCTCATGCAAAGTAAATTTGAAATGAGCATGATGGGAGAGTGACATTCTTCCTTGGACTCCAAGTGAAACAATGAAGGATGGAACCTTCATAAGTCAAACAAAATACACCAGAGACTTAATGAAGAAGTTTGGTATGGAGGAGAAGTCTTCGTAAAAATACCAATGAACACATTAGTCAAAATGGACATGGATGCGGATGGCAAGCCTCAGAGATCAAACAAGATACTGAGCACTTATTGGATCATTGCTCTATCTCACAAAGCGGGCCGGACATCACCTTTGTAGGTGTATGTGCAAGATTTCAATCTGCTCCAAAAGAGAGCCACATGACAAAGAAATAAGAGAATATTGAGATACTTGAAAGGAAGCCAAGAAGTAGGCCTATGGTATCCAAAGGAAGGTGGATTCAAGCTAATTGGCTACTCGGTTCCGACTATCTTTGGATGCGAGTTGACAGAAAAGCACTTCGGCACATGTCAAATGCTAGGAAACAGACTAATTTCCTGGTTTAGCAAGAAGCAAAACTCAATAGCCACCTCTACAAATGAGGCGAAATACATAGGCTGGGCAAACAGTTTGTGCCCAAGTCCTATGGATGAGACAAAGAATGAGAGACTATGAAGTTGAAGAAAAAGAAATACAATCATGTGTGATAACACAAGTGCCATTGCAATCACTCAAAATCCTGTGTTGCACTCAAGAACAAAACATATTGATGTCGATATCACTTCATAAGAGATCATGTTGAAAAGAAGGACATTATATTGGAATATATCTCAACCGATAAACAACTAGCCGACATCTTCACAAAACCATTATGTGAGTCAAGATTTGAAGAACTCAAACATGAGTTGGGGTTAATTGAGTGAAATGACACTTAGACAAATTAAAGAAGAGAAATGGAATGAAAAGGGGGAAAAAGAGCAAAACAAATCACCGAAGAATCACCAGACGGAAGAAACTGACTACACCGAAGTCGGTGATAGCCGAGTCGCTAAGAGAACTCGTGAGGAGTAGAGTTAAATCGGCTAAGAGATAAGTGAATAACTTATGAGCAAAGTGACAAAAACGCATCGTTTTTGACTTAGCGGGAATGTTTTAAGGAACACGTCGATAATGATGATGTGTACGGACATAAAAGCCGCACACCAAGCTTATGATTGGATATAAATGCTCGCGCATTAAATACGAGACGTGAAATGCTCAATAGGCGTCATAAATCCAAGCCGTTGATTTCGATCACAATTCAAAAACCGCTTGCACGTCCTTTCATAAACCATATTTAAACCATTTTCGTCCGTTTCTCTCTCACACTTCTAAAAACTGTTCATCTCTTTCTCTCAAAAGCAAAGGCAAAAACACTCTCGAAACCCTATCAACCTTCAAATCAATTTCTGAGTTTTTCCTTGATACAATCCTGAGAAATGGCACCAACTTATGACTTTACCAAGTTAGGAAAACAAATCCACACCGGTTCGACGGTGGATTTTGACGGAATGGTGAAGCAGGGGTCCGACGACACCCTGGTGAAGAAAATCGCTGAGAAGTTGGAAACGTCCGGACTAAAACCGTTTCTAACGTTAGAATATCCGATGACCTATGTGGAGGAGGTCGCACAATTCTACGTGAATGCTGAGATTCACGATGAAGGAATCAAGTCATCTGTTCACGGAAAGCGGTGACTATCTCTCGCCAAGGATTTGGTGAACATTGCTCACTACCGGCCAGGAGGAGCATCGAGATCAAAGAAGCCGATGTAAACTTGGGTGACGCATGGAAAGAAATAGCCAAGTCCGACTTTGCTTTGATAAAATAATATACACAACAAACAAGAGACTCACAAAGGAGGATTATCACAAGTTGTTGGACATAGTTGCCAAATGTATCGACATCAAATTTGGTAGCTTTGACCAATCAAAAAGGCAAAGCTGATTGTAATGGCCGCAATCATCGAAGAAAAGAAGATAAACTGGGCTGAGTTTGTCTACAGCAGACTCTGCCCGAACGTGGGAACAAGTCCTTCAAAGAAGATGGTTCATTTGGAGGATCCCTAGGATATGGCCTGGTGATTGGCGGGCTATTGGAGGTGAAAGGAGTCCCTCTTAGACATGGGAAGGCATTCCATGTTAACAAGAGGATGTTCGAGCTAACCTCTCTCGGCGCTCGAAGCGTGCTTACGCCAAGAGAGTCGACACACCCGAGGGGGGAATCAGTGACCCCGAAGATACAAATGTTTCCTCTCCACCCAAGAAGAGAGCGCCCCAGCACTACCAAGAAGATCACGCTGCCCCTGCAAAGAAAGAAAACCAAACATGCTCCTCCCCCCGCTGCAGCAGTCACCGCCCCAAGAGCCGTGTCTCCCGCCCATGCAGCAGCGGTCGAGAAGGACTCACAAATACCTTCTCCGATCGTCAAGAAGAGGAGAACGAGAAGCCACGACGGCCCGCTCCTCGAGAAAAAGACACCCGGCAAAGACGCCCCACCGCCCAAGACTCGAGAGGACAACATCTCTCGAACCAGAAATTCCCCGTACAAACCAGAGACGAAGACGAATCGTCAAGCGGTCGAATCGGAGAAACCAAATGAGTCGATTACTCGGCTAGCACAAATACCGGAGATTACCGGAGAAGTAGAGTCTCCGATGTAATTGATGAAACACCAAGTCTGCTGAAGGCGATCGCGAGAGGCAACCAAGACACACTGTAGCTCACACAAATGAAGCACAAGAAGAACTCCGCCAGAGCGGAGATAGTGATGTAATGATCCTATCTCCACCTTACCCGGACATCCAAAATCGTCTGCGTGAGTGGAGGAAATGGAAGCCGAGCAAGTCAAGGGAACAGTTCCAACGGCTGAGTTCATAGAAGAAGAAGAGGAACTGCTAAATTTCCTTGGATTAACTCTGTGCTCCCACTCCCACGGATGAAGACAATCGCACAGACATCCTGCAGATCTACAAGGACAGGGGAGAGAAAAGCAAGTCAAGAAGCCGAAGCACGTGAGAAGGCAAGCATCCGCCCTATCTCCGGCACCACGTAACACACACATCCTCTCCTTGATGTCTTCTCCGACGGTGACGAGGAACTGCAGAATGCTCGCCCCACGTAAGAGTTGCAAATGCAGGCAAGCATTGCACGAGTCAAGAATCCTTCACGAGCAAAGACTAATGGAGGGACCAGGAGAGTCATCCGAACACGGTGAAATCGATCCAATGGGAGTGGTTCAAAAATAGCCACCGATGTTGCCGCTACCACTTCCCCAGCTCACTCGAAGAAGCGCAATTAGGAGATGGCGATGAAACTGGGCTAGTGGGGACCCCAATCGAGCCAACCCCTATTGAAGGTGTGCTACCACCGCCCCAACGGAACAATCAATCGAAACAGCCGGGAGTTTGGAGACGAGTGACCCCATTCCAAGTCACTCACCGGTGCGCCACCGGGGGAAACTCCTCCACTGCAGCAAGGTCGGAGGATGCTGCAGATGACTCCACAACGAATCAAGGAGGCGAAGAAGAGAAATTACAATCACAAGAAGAACAACAAGTTGCCATCAACGAAGCTCGAGGCGATTGAGATCGTCCCAACGAGGTGCCAACCGCTCACGAAGGCTAATGACGCTGATGCATCGAGGCACGAGGAAGGAATGTACCCGGGAGTTAACACTGGGGCGATGAAAGTGCAATCCATGGGGTTGAGACTCCAATGGATGCCATCTTTGTAGAAGACCCTAAGACAGTGACACTCGTCGAAAGGGAGGACCAAGGCCTCGCATCGGTAGAGATTCTTGGAGGTAATGAAGGACCACGGGAGGTTGAGACTTCCTGGGGTAAAGAAGTCAAGTAGAGAACATCCTCTCCCGCAATCATCGACCCATCCGAGAAGGAGATCGCGCACTTCATGATTCCCAGGACAACCCCGATGTCACTTTTCTCGGGATCGGAAGGCGAAGAAGAAGCTGAGTCATCCCCATGACAAATCCAAAAGACTCACCGGGTGTTCCAAGCACGAGCAAGTCGATCCCAAGACTACTCGTCAAACTTTTAACTTTGATGATGAGCCACCTGAAATCTCATCATCGTCCGATGACGCTTCGATAAGGCCGAGGACCGCCATCAAATGGAAAAATCAGTGAGACCAATGAAGTCATTAAGACAATGAGGCTCGGCAAGCGGTCCGCTTCACAACAAGACCCGACTCAACAAGAGACCATCTGCGCAGCTCCTCAAGCTACAAAGGGATCGATTCCCAAAAGAACCGCCCGCGCCCCACTCATCATCAAATAGATTCCGTTGGCGGTGATGAATCCTTCGTAGAGTCTTTTCCTTTTTCACTGGAAATACCGGAACTCCACGAAGAGTCAAAAACGAACAAGCACGCTATCACGGACCACCACCTCCTGTTTTTCACTCAAGCACCATTGTTCAGCCGATTTTGATTTTTTTGACGCTGTATGGCCATCACCGTAATGTATGAAAGAATCATCAAGTCCGAGAAGTGTTCAAAACACTCTTTCTTTGAGGTTGAACGGATGGAGAGGCATCGAGCCTCTTTGGACATGCGATCGGACAACAGAGATGCCAACCTTTACAGTGACTTGAGAGGCATCACAAAATCGAGATAAGGGAATGGTGGCAACAAAGAAGAATCAATGCGTGTGGAACAGTGAGATACTTGAACTTTGTTCAATAAGTCAGCTGGTGTGGAGAGTCTGAAAATGCCGATGCAAAAACGAAGCCGAGAGAACACATTGAGCATATGCATGAAGCTCACACTTTGCCGAAATCAAGGCTGCTGCGTGAGCAAAATACAAATGATATACAGCGTTTGGAAGAACACATGAATAGAAAATTCAGCCTTCTCATGGCCGAGATGAAGCCGATTTCAGAGAATCCAACGCTACTCGACCAATTCCGTCTTTGCGCTTACAACGCAGAGACTTGAAGCGAACTTCGACTATCCGCAGAGCTCGATTTCATGCTTGCCAAAGATGTTCCCTGGGTTCCTCTATCCTTTGATGATGCCAAAAAGGGGAAGAGGAATACCTTAAAGCAAAAAATCAAGTTGAAAAGAAAGGAGCAAATGAGAAGGAACAATGAGAAGAGAAAATCACCGAGGAAGTCTTGAAACAGAAGAAATGAAAGCTTGTTGAGGGGAAGGATCGAGCAAATGTGACATTGATGATTGCACAAACCCCCCAACAAGGTCCTGGTGACATTATAAGCGGCAAGCTCCCGTGACTCTCTGCCACTTCAACACTCTGCTTTGTATCTATGGTGAGAGAAGAGAAAAGCAATTGAAGCGGGGATGAAGGAAGTGGAAGGAAGAATGGATGCCAGGGTGATGAACATCTTGAAAGAACATGGAGGTATTCCGGTTGACAGAGACACGTATGCCATTTCGGATGTCGGGACAGAGCCACGATCGATTGACGAATTCAAAACGCCGAATCAAAGGATATTTTCCAAATATGTCTATGGCTCAAGCTTGGGACTTGTATCTTGGGAAAAGGGTCTAGCGTTATGTGAAGAAGGCGACAGCAAAGCAGACTTCCGATCCTCTGCTGGTCACTCCGCTAGTCACTCACCGGGAAGGAAGAAGAAGACCCCGACAATATACGCCCGAGAGGTAGAGGAAGAAGCGAAGCAGTGGAGGAAGAAGCTTGGACCTAGGACTCGCCCAAGAATATTGAATACGTAGATCCGGAAAGAAAGGAGGGATCTCTTTGGGTGGGCTTGACCAAGTGGCAAATTTAAAAGTGGCTAAATCTAACGCCGAGTATGCAAAGAGATTAGAAGAAGAAAACAAGAGACAAACTCAGCTATGGTAGGAGAGACAGAAAGATTAAGAAAAGATGAAGTCGCCAGGAAGGCATATGAAAAGAAAAAGAAGGCAAATGACGAGAAGAAGAGAAGAAGAGAAGAAGATCTTTGAACAAGACGAAAGAAGGAGACAATGAAGGAGATGAAGTGTTGTCTTTGTCCAACCCTTCGTGTATTTTATTATGTAAATACATACAATGTAAGTCTTACGTAATAAAAGCTATAAATTCTTTATTTTTTTGTGAAGACAAGTATATACTCGATACACCTTGTAAACATTGTGTTAAGTGCAAGAATGATATGATCAATAAAAAGATTGATTCTCAATACATTCTATGTCAATACACTATCTCAGTATGTATCCTTGTCATTTGCATCTTTGTATGGTTTAAGTTTTGGCATCATCAAAAAGGGGGAAATTGTTAGAAATTTTATTGTTTAGATTTTGATGAATGCCATGTAAAACTTAGAATAGAAAGTTGGCACCCCAATTCTTGTTGTAAAATGCATTGTAATGAATAGAGAGTGGCCAAGTGAGTTAAGTCTACGCCTAACATGCAAGAAGACAATCAAGACCGGAAGGAAGACTCTGCTGCGAGACAACCGAGTATGGCAAAGAAGAATAGACGGGAACTCTACTTAAGAAGCGGTGAGACGCACTGAGTGGAGCGTATCAAAGTCAACTCAAGAAAAGCCAAGTCTCAAGTTGAAGTGACGTAAAGAGTCATCCAATGATTGGAAGTCGACTCTAAGTCACCTGGGAAAGCAAGGAAATGCGGTCAAGTCGAGATAATCAGTAAAAGAACCGTTGCCGAAAATCAAGAGATTTACTTAAACAAGTAATATCTCCATACCACCTTTCTTGGAGTGCTCGATCCCTAAGCGTGCAAAAGGAATGAACCAATGGGAAGCACTACACCGTGTCGAACTCGAAAAGGTGAAAGAACAATTCATACGAGGAAACGGCAATTCCAAGAACTCGCAAGCCAACGATCGCAAAGTGACCTTCAAAAATAAGCCTATCTCTTCAACGGGCAAATTTTTGAAAGTTCACTATAAAAGGCCGAGGAGTTTGTTTGAGAAAAAGGATGACACACACGCGAGATATACAAGCACATCGAAAAAATCAAAACATTCTCAATCCTCAAGCCTACATTACGAAGTACATCAATCCAACACTCACTGTGAAGGAAAGAGAACTTCAATCGCTTGAAGAGGAAACTTTTGAAAACAAGGGGTCTACATTCCGGAAGGATTGTAGAAAGGTTCAAGGTTGAACCAAGTCTTAAGCTTTTGGAGGGCTTCGTGATCAAATCCAAAGAGCTTGAGCAAGTGAGTCAGTAACAAAGCGCAACCTTGTGAAGAAGCCGAATCGTCGAGAAGCCACCGAGTGATCAAGGCGTCTCCCGGATCGAGTCCCTAAGGATCAAGTCGGCTGTTGTGATCAAGACTTGTATCCGGACTGTTACCACTTTGTAAACCGATCATTACTTAGTGGATTCCTCCGGGAGTTGGAGAAGAGAGGAGGAGAAGAATTACCCCATCTTCGAACCTCTATAAAAACTTTTTCGTGTCATTTACATTTCAAAGATTTAAATTCTCGCACTTTTAATCGCTTATATCTGTGATAAATTTGCTATCCATTTGATAATTTATAAGTACTAAATCAAGCTCTAAAATCTTGCTTAATCAAACTTAAGGGTGTTAAGTCTTCCCGCTGAAAATAAAACCACAATTGAGTCAAATTATAGCCAACAAATTGAGTTACTCCATCAATAGCTCAATTTGAGTCTCATTGAGAGATTAACTCTCTTGAGTGACTAATTCGATTTCCATCAAGGACACAAATTGTGTAGAATCAACTCAGAGATTTAAAAGGACTAAATCGAAAATTTGGTAAGGTTTATTCAACCCCCCCTTCTTAACCTTACACTTACACCCCTTGGGACCTACACTAATTAAACCCTATTTCCTTAATTTTTTTTTCAATTAAAATCCTATTTACTTAAAACAATAAATAAAGCATACATAAGCAATGAACCAAACATAAATAAGCAATACTAAAAATATCAATAGGCAATTGCCACATACTTAAAAAAACAGAGCAATCGTTAAATCCTATTTCCCTAAATGTTTTTCCAATTACAGGCAAAACAATTTTACCCCACTCCAAACTCCATCAAAACAGATCAAAATTGTCAAATCCATGAAAATCTAAGAAAAACAATTTAACCATACACATTACAATCCAACAAACGAAAAAAAATACAGAAACTCACAATAATTCTAGGGTTTGAAGCTGTAACAACATCAAAAAAATTACAAACCCTTGTTGTCGTCGAGTCGGAGAAGATGTTGTTGTTGTCGATAGGGTGCTGCCAATACGGAGATAATGTAGACACAGTCGAAGTGGGTGCCATCGAGAGGTAAAAAAAGGGTTCAACAAAAAGGAGAAATTGGGCAGTTTTCGATAAAAGGAACGAGAGAAAAAGAGAAGACTTGTTTTAGTTTCTACAAACTAAAAACAAGAAGACTTGGAAGGAAGAGATACACAATGAAACCGTCTTTAATTATGATCCATAATTCTAGGAACGTGAAAAATAACTCCGTCCTAATAACTGATATTAAGTTGGAATTACCAAAGAGCCCTTTTCATCAATAAATTTACTATAAAAAAACCCAAAAACCTATTTAATCTAAACTGTCTAAAAAATAACCCAACGCTCCATATTCGGTCTTACGTATATATATATATATATATATATATATATATATATATATATATATATATAGGTTAGGATCAAATATGGCAGGAGGCTTACCGTGTGGCAGTGTGGGTTAATCCAATCCATTAATTCAATAAATCCAAAGGTTCGATTTTTTTCGAATTATTTATTTATTTAGTTTTCTCCCAACTAAGGGTATAACTGTCATTTTATTTGTAAAATAAAGCAGTCAGTCAACTTCTGCAATCTTCAACTTGGCTGCTATGACTCAGCTCATCGATCCTATCTATTACAAAGTTGAATATACAATAGAAAATGGGGTGCCTACTTCGTAATTTAAGTTTTTACATAGCATCATCAAAATCTATACAATAAATTTACCAACAATATCTCCTTTTTTATGATGCCAAAACTTAAAATAAAATAACAACGTAAAAAATGCTTATGAAAGAATGATTGTTTAAATCTGTCATTTTATTGATCACATCATTCTACACTTCACAAAGTATTATAAAGTACAAACAATATACAAAGTACTCACATTTCTTTTGTGTATTTACAGCAATGTAAAAATACAACAAAATTTGTTTGCAGCAGCCTTTAGCGCCTCTACTGCTTCCTATTCCTTTCCTCTTCTTCTTCTTCTTCTTCTTCTTCTTCTTCTTCTTCTTTACTCCTCATGTCTTGAACTTTCTTCCTTTTCCTCCTCTCATAGTTTCTCTTCTGGATCTGATCTTGTGTCCTCCTCTTTTGATATTCTAGTCTGCCTTGCGTCTTCTTCTTCTAGTCTGCGAGCAATATCTTCACTTCGCTTAGCTGCCTCTCTGTTTTCAAGTTCTTTATAGCCAAGCCAATATAAGTGATCCTTCTTGAGGGGATCAACATATAATGTGTCCTTAGGTCTTCTTAGTGGAGTACCTCTGCCTCTTCCACTAGACCTCCCTCTTCCTCTGCCAAGGTCAGCTCCTTTGGGAACTTGTCGACTGGGCTGAGCCCTTGAAGACAGCTTACTGCTTGACTGAGTATGCTGCCTCTCGGCCATTTGAACAACTTCTAAGCCCATCTCCCAGTACAAGTCCCACGTATTTTGAAGGTTCATCCCCTTGAAATATCCTTCCCACCTGAGAGTTTCATACTCCTCAAGTGACCTTGGCTCTAATCCTGCTTGGGGAACGGATCCTTCAGTCGAGCCTGAGAGCTTCCCTGCTGGTGGACCTTGGAATTTGGCTTTGAGATCTTTTGTTCTTCCAGTTTCCTTTGATCAACTTTTTCCAGTTCTTTACGAGACTTTTGGAGTTTCTCAACTATTTCAGCTATAGATCTTTGAAGTGCTAACTCACCTTTTGCATCAGCTAATAACTCATGCAGCAACTGAGAGTGGAGAGAGCTGGTAGATGAACCAATTTGAATTTTAAGCACAATTTTCATGGGGTTGGGGGTCATCTTTGAAGATTCTTCCCCCTTACTTCCACTTGCTCTCTTGCTTCTACTTCTTTCCCCATTTTTGGCATCATCACTACCAACTTGAGGAAGTTTAGGTGTCTGTTGGAGAGGACACTCGAGTTTATCATGAGTGACGGAGTGTGCCGCCCTTTGCTCGGATCTTAATATTTGTACCTTTGACTTCAATGTAATCATCTTAGAACGCATAGTGCTTTCCATGTTCTGCAGATCATACTTGTATTGACGTCTGAGAAACTCCATGTCAGTTATGTGACTCTATTCCATTCAGTTGATGTTTTCCCTCTGACTCTGCTGGAATTGGGCTTGCTCACCGCACTCATTAATTTTGCGGAAAGTGACCTGAAGTAGTTAACCAGCTCTCTTCTAAGTGCTTTTGTTTGCATTGTCCATTCACGAATCCTAAAAACTGCTCCTCTAATATCCCCAAATATCTTTGCAACGTGGTTGTCGATCCTTTGGCTGAGTGCAGCAAAACTACACTCCATTGCCTCCATTTTAGTACACATTGCTTTGAAGGATTTTCTTAAATGAGCTGCCTTAGGTGACTGATCCTCCGGTAGAACATAATTAAAGTCAAATCCAAAGGGAATAAATCTTAAGTTGTCTCGAGCTTGGAATTCTTTTGGACTTATATCAACCTTGCAACTAGCACGCTCTTCAACATCGTCCTCTTTCTAGAGGAACTTCATCAACATATGGGAAAATATCTTCATACAGGCCAATAGGTACTAGAAGGGTCCCACTCCTCCTTCGGGATCCTTACTCTTAGTTCCCTGGCTAGCAGCTCTAGGTGCCTCAACTGTGTGAGCTTCATCGGCAGTCGCAGCTGTGGGAGCCTGCTGAGCTGACTAGGCCTCAGTTGTCTTAACAGCTTCATTGGCTTCAGTGTTAACTTCCGTTTGAATAATCGTAGCCTCGGTCGCCTCAACAACATCATGGGCTGGTGATGGCACCAATGGTGGTGGACCATCAACCAAAATGAATTTTGAAAAAGCAGCTTTTTCACGAGCCTCTTTCAATCTTGCCTCCAATTCCTTTTCTTCTGAATCAATTGGGGTTGACTCAGCTTAGTTGTCTGAGTCGAAGACATCTAGTGCCACATCGCCATCAGAGTCATGCAATGCTTCTATTTTTTCCAAATCAACTAACTCGGATGCTGGTATAAAAGGAATGGATTCTGGCAGTTTTCCCTTCTCTTGGACTGCACCCCTGGAAGTCTCAACCTCCTGGGGGCCTTCAGCTACCTTGACAACAGTCTCAACCACTGCAAGGCCTTCTACATTCCCTTCTGTAGACTTAGATGCATTAAGGTCTTCGATAGTGGCATCCTTCAAGGTCTCAACCCTTGGATTACACTTTCATGACCAGTAGTCTCAACTGATGTGGTCCTGGATCTATCTTGTGCGTCAACTACTTGAGCAACTTCATTGGCCTTCAGAGTAGTTGGAACTTTAGCTGAGACAGTCTTAACCGTCAAAGCGTGGTTAGTCCCACTATGTTGTCCTGTTTGAGTCTCTCCTTCGCCTCCTAACACCAATGTTTCTTTGTTCCCTATAGCCTCCTCTAACCTAACTGTATTTTTTCAGCTTCCCTCTCTGCTGGCTCACCACCTGAATCACGGGCTTTGGGGTTAGCTGATACTGGAGACTGGGTTGTTCCCTTTGAGTGTTCAGCCAATGGGGCTATTGTCTTAACAACTTCAATAAGGCATGGCTCAGTTGGGTTGCCCTTCTTCCCAACTTCTTCGCCATCCTTCCTGGTTGGTCCCTCCGAGTGAGCTGGTGAGGTTATTGCTTCGATAGTCCTCACCATGTCTAGGATCGCTGGGGTAGGAGAAATAGGAATAGATGATTCTCTTTGACCCCTGAGAAAGGAATGTTAATGCATCATTAGGGATTCCTTTACTACCTGTTTCAGCTGAGTCTTCTCCACAGGATCTAATGCATCTATTATTTCCACGCCGCTGCTGCCTGAGTCTATTGGGTCACCAGTTGACTTCCTTTTTATGACTCTCAGCTTCTCAGCATCTTTCTTTTCGTACAAAATGGCTACGTAGAAGTCAAAATCAAGAGCAAAACAAACAGTGGTGTTTTCCAAAAAATCATAGGAGTCCTCCTTATCAATCATCTCGAGTCGTTGAAATTGAACTCGGCTGGCAATCAACTTCAAAGCTCTCTATATGCACTGCCGTATCTTGGTGTCTAGATATGCGGGGGATTCTGATGAACTTCATCATCATCTTCTTCTTGAATAGGCTCTTCAGCAACTTTATTCACCTCATCAGCAACAATATAAGTATGACAGATAATAGCTAAATTATCTTGAGTTTCTTCAGCTATGTACTTATCAGGGACAGTTGTGTCTTGTTCAGCTCTATCTTGTTCAGATGTGAGTGGAGAGGCAACTGCTTGAGTTCCTTGAGTAGTGCTTTTCTCACCATCACCATACTTTGATTTCTACTGCTTAGTGATGGCAGTTGCCTCGGTCTCAGCTATGGCGAATACAGCTGGTTCAGCAGCTTTCGCAGCTGCCTTCACAAGTCTCCTCCTGGTTCTCTTCTCTCCAGCGGAACTTCTGGCTCAACCTGTTCTGGTTTCTGAGTCGTGAAGGCTGACTCTCTCGTCTTTTATTTCTTACTAGTTGGCTTGCGAGGCGCAACTGTTCTCTTCGTCTTTGTCATAGGGGAGGGAACTGCAGTAGGTTTAGATGAGGTAGTTGGAACGGAAGAAGTTGTGTCCTCAGGGACATGCTCAGCTGATTCCCCCTTGGATGTAGCAGTCTTCTTCGCATGAGCCTGCTTCTGAGCGCCTGAAAGATTTGTTTTGAACATCTTCTTGTTGGCATGGAAGGGTTTCCCTCTGCACAGTGGCACACCCTTCTTCTCCATCAAATAGCCTAGGATCCGGCCATAACCAAGGGAACTCACAAACTTCCCATCAACCACCTTCACATTGTGCACATTCTGGCACAAGTTCTCGAAGATGAACTCACTCTAGTTCACCTTCTTCTCCTCCATGGTGACAGCCATAACAACCAACTTGGTCTAGGACAACAAATTGGAGGAGCCATACTTCATGTCCACGCACTTCGCTACCAAATCCATCAACTTGTGGTAGTCATCCTTTATCAGCTTCTTCCAAGCTGAGTAGTTAGGTTTCTCAGTTTACTCCGACTTGGCTATTTATTTCCATGCGCAACAGATCCCAACATCTTGAACAGAAGCATTCACATAAAACATGGCCACTTCCTCTTGAGACATCTGGGTCATCTCCAAAGTGAGAAATCTCTTCAGCCCTGATTCTCGAGATGCTTGGCTATCTTCTCAGCCAACTCCTTGTCAACATCTTGTTTGACAAGGCCTTCAAAGTCAACCAAAGATCCGGTATGGATCTTCTCAACGAGTTTGGTGAAGTTTAGAGCAGTTTCCTTAGGTGCCATATCGATCCTTGAACGAGATAATGAAAAACTAGGTATCGTCTTGTGCAAAGAGAGAGTTTCTTGAAATCTTTGAGAGCAACGGAATGAGAGTTAAGAGAGAGAAAATGGATTTTCTCTATATATGTGACATGAAGGGACAAATTCAGAATTCAAAAAGTTGGAAAGTTGATCAACGGCTGAGATTAAGTCTTTCAAAATGTATTAATTTCGCTGCATTAAATGCAACAACATTTATATCAAATCATGGGTAAACCGTCGCAGCTTTTGACTGACAACATTTAATGTTGCTGACGTCAAGCCTAAAGACATTTCGGTTCGAGGAAAACGACCTTGTTTTGGCACTTAGCTCATAAATATTTTAGCTTTCTTCATTTATGACTTAACTCTGCTTCTCTCTTCCATTGATTCGACTAAATGTCACTTAGTTGTCCAAGTAACACGATTCAACTGACTAGCCACATATGCTATTTCACTTGGCTGACAGAGTGAAACTCTTCCTCTTTGCAAATCTCCCATGTTTAACTATGTTGAATGAGTCTTCCGAGCATCCTAACACAACTCAATCAATCCAAGCTCATTTTTAAGTTCTTCAAACCTTGATTCACAAAAGGGCTTTGTGAATATATCAGGTAATTGCTTCTCAGTTGATATGTATTGCAATGTGATGTCTTTGTTTTCAACATGATCTCTTATAAAATGATATCTAACATTAATGTGCTTGGTTCTTGAATGCAATAATGGATTCTGAGTAATTGCAATGGCACTTGTGTTATCACACATAATTTCAATCACTCTTTCTTCAATGTCATAGTCTCTCAGCTATTGCCTCATCCAAAAAAACTTGGGCACAATAGCTTCCTGCAACAATGTACTCTCCTTCAGCTGTGGATGTAGCTATTGAGTTTTGTTTCTTGCTGAACCAAGAAACCAATTTGTTTCCAAGCATTTGATAGGTACCAGATGTACTCTTCCTGTCAACTCTAATCCAGCATAATCTGAGTCTAAGTATCCAATCCGTTTCAATCCATTTTCCTTTAGATACCATAAGCCAACTTCTTGGCTTCCCTTCAAATATCTTAGGATTATCTTAGCTACTATTAAGTTGGTTTTATACCAATGTATTGAGTATTCTAGACTAGGATTTTGCATTGTTTTTGGGTATTTTAGAGTGTCGTTTGAGTCGAGTTGATGTCATTAGTTGTCATTTGAGAGTCGGGACTGGTCTTGGTAGTCGAAATTGATCAAGAACAATGAAAAACGTATTTGGAAGATGAAAATCGCATTTTATAAGTTGAAAAGCGGAAAACGAATGTTCACGGATGAGCGCCGCAGTGCTAAAACCCCTGCGCCGCAGCGCGGGGGCTGAGAATGGTACAGTGGCCAAATTTCAGTGGGCGCTGCAGCGCCTAAAAGCAAGGGCTTCAGCGCATGATGTGCAGCTGATGATGATCTTCGGTGCGCTGCTACCGAGCAAGCAGGGTCTGCGATGCCCGGTAGCGAGAAGGTGTTCATCGCGCGCTGCCGCGCCTAACTACCCAGGTCAAATTTCTTTTTTAAAGCCCCAGCCTTATTTTGTTTTAAAAAGATAACCATCCTTGTCTTGGCATGGCAACTCTTAGGGCACACACTTTCACCATATTTTTCATCACAACTCCTACGTATCCCATTCCATCTTCACAAGGGAGCACTCTAACACCACACACATCATCTTCATCTCCTCCACTCATTATTTGGTAAGTTTGAAACTTCCAAACTCCACCCCATTATATTCCCCATCTCTCTATTTTGTGTGGTGGATTATAGTAGTGCTAGGATAATTGTTGTTGATTTGTGAATTGTGGATTGGTTGTCCATGCTAGACATAGGTTTTGGTGTTGAATTTTGGGATTGAAATGAGTTGGCCATTGCATTTACCACCTTTTCCCCAATTCATGCATACAAGGTGTTTGATCAAATGCCCCAATGACATTTTCACATTGTGAGTGCTATCTTGCATATCTATGCTTATCATCTTGACATGGCACTACATTTTCCACTTGGGTGCATTATGTACATACTTTGATTTTTGATTTCTCACCCATAACCGAATCTTGTGGCTCCACGAGTTTTGTTTTCTTGTCTACCTTGCTAGATTACAAAATGCAAAACCAAAAGGGGACCGGGCCAAGGCGAAGGGGAAGAACAAGACCACACCTTGAGGCATACAACACCCACGGGCTTGTGCGGTAAGATGCATAGTGAGCTTATACGAGACACCACATGCACATAGTAATACAACATGACTTCGATAAGGAGCCTTCGCTCCTCCGCTACCAAGAAAGTCCTTTTTCCCACCTCTCCATTGGGGACAATGTCGTTTTAAGTTTGGGGGGGTGCAGTCTGTTTTTATTCATCGAGTCGAGTCTTAAGTAAAATAAAAAAAAGGAAAAAAGAGTCCAGAGTCGAGTCGGGTCATTTGTAAAACTGTGAAACTGCATAACTAAGTTAATTTGTTGAATATGAGTTGAACGATCAAGAGAGCATGTGTTTGAATTGTGATCTATTCCTCTTTCCATTAATTCCATCTATGTGTTTAACTATGTTGATTTATTTGGGGATGATTTATACGATTGACTGTTTCTTGTATGATCCCACCGGATTCTAGAACATGTCTGATCACTAGTCGAGGCAAAATCCTAGGCGAAGTAACATCAATGAAGTGATTTAGGCCATCCTTGAACAAGCTAGAGCCTAAAAAATGCCTACATTTTTATTATAGTTTCTCTAGTGTCCCCCTTTGAGCCTTATAAACACGTTTCTTTGGTAACCAATCTAATACCCAGAGCCTAAATGTGAAAATCCTAATTACCCATCACTCATACACACAAAGTACAGAAAAATATTGGAGGTTGAGGAGAGTATGATGAGAAGGGTATGTGTTCAATTGCATAAAGTTGCCCGAGAAAAGAAAAAAAGAAGCCCTATGTATGCAAAAGAATAAGTTTGGGGGTTTAAAAAAAAGGAAAAATCAGCGGGATTGAGATTCACAAAGTGAGAACATTGGGGATGTCAAAAAGTGAAGGGTAGTTACTAAATTGTGATTTGAAGAAGTGATAATTGTGTGTTTGGGTGATTTGAGCCACTTAATCCTATATTTTCCTACCTTACCCTAAGCCCACATTACAAGCTTTGAAAGTCCTAATGATCGTGTGTTACATTAACCTACATTAGTGGAGATTAGCGTAAAAGATAAGCCTATGGAGTCTGGTAAGCATATCATCTTTATATTCAGAAAGTGGATCATCTTGAAAACACTTGATTGCATGAATCTATCTGGATAAAGAAAATGGAGTTGACATGAACATTCCACCCTCATGATCACATTGTTAAAGCACGTGCTTGATTGGTTGTTGAACGAATTTTAAGACGAATAAGTTTGGTTGTGAAGTTTTGCAGTTAGTTTGTTTGAGTCAGTTGTCATTATTTTTGCTTCCTTCATGTTTGTTGATTTTTTAGAGTCTGTAATTGCTTGAGGACAACCAAACGTCTAAGTTTGGGGGTATTTGTTAAGTTGGTTTTATACCAACATATTGAGTATTCTAGACTAGGATTATGCATTGTTTTTGGGTATTTTACTGTCGTTTGAGTCGAGTTCATGTCATTAGTTGTCGTTTGAGAGTCGGGACTGATCTTGGTAGTCGAAATTGATCAAGAACGATGAAAAACTTGTTTGGAAGGTGAAAATCACATTTTAGAAGTTGAAAAGTTGAAAAAGATTGTTCACGGACAGGTGCCGCAGTGCCAAAACCCCCGCGCCATAGCGCGGTGGCTGAGAACGGTACAATGGACAAATTTCAGTGGGTGCTGTAGTGCCCAGAAGCAAGGGCTGCAGCGCCCGATGTGCGCGATTGGTGATGTTCTTGAGTGTGCTGCTGCCTGAAGCAAAAGTTAAGTGGGTCGCAGCCCGCTTGCCGGGCGCGGGATGGTGTTCAACCTTGTGCCGCCGCACCCGATCCAGGGCTGAAAGCTGGGCTAGGTATTTTGTGGGCTTTCTGATGGAATTTCGAGGTTTTGACCTATAAATACACCAAGGGGGCATATGTAACTGGGGTCGGACATTATTTTGAGCACAACGCAAGGCCAGAGACACATAGCTAGGGTTCGAGACGACAATTGAAGGCATTTCTCATCTGGACACAGAGATAATTCCTTCTCTTTTCTTCTCAATTCTTCCTTTGCTTTTCTTTGTCAATTCTTGAGATGTATAATTATTTCTTTATAAGTTTTTGTACATCCATTTTGAGCTAAACCCATCTTTCTAGGGGATTGATGTAACTTATGTTTGAACCTATGTTTTGGTTTGCAGTTTATGAAATTCACATGTTATTTAATCTATTTGTGCTATTTGAATTGATTGCATCTAAATTATCTGATCAATAGTTTAGATTGATTGGTGTGTTTGATTTGACACATGAGAGAGGTAATCGAACGCCTGACCATAGAATAGCACAACCCAGGGTTTCATAGAACCGAGAGGTTTATGAATCTTTTGAAGCCTGTGATAGAATATTCATCGAGCATATTAGGATTTAATGTATGATTTTTATAGAGATATCGAAATCAGAATTGGAATCTAGAATCACTTGGCACTCGAGAGAAGAAGTGATAAACAGTAGGAATATTGGCTTATAGATTGATAACTTGTGATTAATGAACTGGATTGAGAACATAGGGGATAACTAGGTGAAATCAACCCTCTAGAATTCATTTCTTAAGGGTTTGATTAATTGTCTAAACCAATTGTTAATTTAATTTTAGTTTTATTTTTAGTTTAATAAACACTCATCTCTTTTCAATTTCTAGATAGAATTAAGCTATTTTAATTATAGTACTTAGTATAAAATTCGATAACAATCCCTGTGGAGACGATAACCCTACTTTCAAAACTATACTAAAACTTGACACCGTACGCTTGCGGTAAGAATTTCTCGATCAGCTACAATCATATGACATTCCTTTGGAGCAGACTAAAATTTGGCACATACACCTACTGCAAAGGTGATGTCTAGTCTGCTGGAAGTCAAGTAGAGCAATGATCCAATGAGTGCTTTATATCTTTTTTGGTCAACTGATTTTCCTTCTGCATCCATATCCATCTTCATAGAAGTATTCATGGGAAACTTCATACTAAAACTTGACACCTGTGGTATATTTTGTTTGACTTATGAAGGTTCATCCTTCATTTGCTTCACTTGAGGACCTAGGAACAAAGTCAACTCTCCCATCATGCTCATCTCAAACTTCCCTTGCATAAGGTTTGAGAATTTGTTTCACAGCTCTTTGTTTGTGGATCCAAAGATGATGTTATCCACATATATTTGAACAAGCCGTATACTCTCTCCATCTTGAATTCTGAAGAGTGTTCTATCAACTTTGCCTTTAGCAAATCCATTGTCTATAAGAAACTGAAATATTGTGTCATACCATGCTTCAAACTATAAAATGCTTTCCTCAGCTTGTAGACTTTATCTCTAATAGTTTTCTGCTCAAAACCTAGAGGTTGTTCCACATAGACTTCTTCTTCCGAAAGTCCGTTAAAAAATGCACTCTTCACATCCATTTGATAGACTGTGATGATCTTGTGTGCGGCATAAGCAAGAAACATCCTTATTGCTTCAAATCTTGCAACGGGTGCAAAGGTTTCATAAAAATCTATTCCTTCTTCTTGGCAATACCCTTTGGCTACCAACTTTGCTTTATTTCTCACTACAGATCCTTCCTCATTCATCTTGTTTCTGAATACCCACTTAGTGCCAATAACATTCTGGTGGGCAGGCTTTTGAACCAATTCCCAAACTTTATTTATTTCAAACTAATTCAGCTCTTCCCGCATAGCTAGAATCCAGTGTGTGTCATCTAATGCTTGTGACACATCCTTTGGCTCAATTTGAGAAATGAAACAAGTGAATGTGGCTTCATGTTGAGTCCTGGATCTGGTTCTCACTCCTTCTCTAACACCTCCAATGATTAGCTTTGGTGGATGGTCTCACAGTCATCTCACATCTGGTTGGAGTAAGTCTGTTGGATTAGGTATTCTTGCAGCTAAGATGTGTTGTAAAGCTTCTTCTTGATCATAATCATTCAGCTGCAAACCTTCTAGTTGTCTTTGAGATTCAGATATCTCATCTTCATCTGGGTTGAGTCTTCTGATATCTTCCTCAACATAGGGACTCTTGTGAATAATCAGATGTTTTATCTTGTCCGCTAACTCATAAATGTCTTCTCCATTTACATTAGGTTCATAAAAAACCACGTTTTGTGACCATAGTTCTCTTATTTAGTACCCTGAAAGCTTTACTATTAGCTGAGGATCCCAAAAAGATACCTTTATCAACTTTAGCATCCAAAGTTTTCAAGTTGTCCATGACATTGTTATGAATGAAACACTTGCTTCCAATGATATGAAAATATCCAACATTAGGCTTTCTTCCAATCTAAATTTCACATGGGGTTTTGGACAGCTGCCTATTTATCATACATCTATTCTGAGTGTAACAAGCAGTGTTAATGGCTTCAGCCGAAAATTTCTTAGGCAATCCAACTTCAACCAACATGGTCCTTGCACTTTCCTTGAGGGGTTATGTTCCTTCTTTCAGCTATTCTGTTCTGCTGTGGAGTTCTTGCAACTGATAAATCATGACCAATCCCATTTTCTATGCAATATTGAGTTATTATCCCATTGACAAACTCAGTTTCTTTGTCAGACCTTATCTTGATAATGGTTTGGCTCTTTTCATTTTGAACTCTCCTCAAAAGTTGTAGAAGCTTCTGCAAAGTTTCCTTCTTTTTACACGTAAAGATGGTCCATGTGTATCATGAATATAAATCCACCACCACTAAGGTATATTTCTTTCCAGTGATACTAGCTGGTTCAATAGGACCAAATAAATCCATATGCAACAAATGCAAGATCCTTGTTGAAGAAGGATTTGGCTTATCCTTGAATGAAGACTTGATTTACTTTCCCTTTTGGCATGCATCACATATGGTCTCCTTCTTGTATACTGAGTCTGGATATCCTTCCACAAGATGACTCCTTGCAAGCTTGTTGATTGTCTTGAAATTCAGGTGATTCAACTTTTTGTGCCACGTCCAACTTGATTCGGCTGTACTCTTTGCTAGTAGGCATGTACTTGGTGTTGCTGTAGACCAATCCACTACATACATGTTCATCTTTCTTGATCCAGATAGCACAACTTCATTAGATTCAACATCCTATATTTGGCATACACCCATGTTGAATCTTACATTATAGTCTTTATCACAGAGTTGGCTGATACTCAGCAGATTGAAATTTAGCCCTTCAACATAGGCTACATCTTTGATTTCCAATCCATTTTTTTATAGATCCAATGCCTCTTATCTCCTTTGGAACTTCATTTCCTCCAAATATGGCATTTTCTCCTCTTGACAACTTGAACTTGGGTAAATTCTTCTTATTCCCAGTCATGTGTTTGGAACAACCACTATCCATGTACCAAGTTCCTTGGCACTCAGTTGTTCCATGAACCTACAATCAAGGAAATCAAGTTTTAGGTACCCAAACCTGTCTGGGTCCTGACGGGTTAGCACTATAAGGTGATCCAACCAACCTATAGCCAAATGGTCTAACTCTAAGAGGTTGCCACCTATAAATTCCATAATCATAATGAATTTTAGAAAATAGCTTAGGGGTTTTAGGCACATACAACTGTATCATTTGTCTATATGCCTCTGAGTGTGCTGGTTCATTTTCTTTCTTAGGATAATTTGGAAACTTTTGTGCATATTGAGCATTGTGCTTGGGTGCATATATGTGCTGATATTGGTTCGTTTTCCTTGGGAATGACCTATATTGAGTCTGAGGTCTTTGCCACATGGGCTTGTATCCCATAGGACTTGGCTGTTATCTCACTTGACTATTCCAATTAGCCTGATTAGGATAGTTTCGACCATTGCCTTCATATGGTTTTCTCTGTTGAAATCTCTGGGGCTTTTGGTAGTTCTGCTTTGCCTTTACATAATATTTCCTGTTTGGAGTCTGCTGATGAACTCTTCTGAGTTGTGTTTCAGCTGTCGTTTCAGCATACTCTGCTGGCTTTTTGCCTTTGCCTTTATAACCCAGGCCATCATGTGTATGCTTGTGATTTAATGTGTGTGCAGCATATGGTGCTTTTGGCTTTTGGACTCCCCCATTACTTGAGGATCCCTTTTTCCAAAACCGCTCTGGGAGTTTGAGCACTGACAAAAGAATTAAATCCTGAGCCTACTTTATCTCCTATTTCCTTTTGAATAATCAATAATTCATCCAATGTTTTCGATGACTTACTAAGTGATGCAATCACATATTTCAAATCTTTTTCCCTCTTTTCTCATTCAACTAAGTCTTCTTTGACCTTACCTATCTCAACCTTCAGCTCTTTGTTCTCAACAACTATGTGACAATGAGTACTCAGCTATTCATTCAACTATGAGTTTTGGCTTTTGAGCTGGTTGTTTTCTTCAATTAAAAGTGAGTGTGAGGATTTTACGTGCTCAAAGTCTTTCATCATTTTGCCTGAAGACTCATAAAGATCTATGGGTGATGAAGTGTTTGCGTCACTATCACTATCATCAGAATGTGAGCTAGATGAGTTAGAATGCACCTCATCTTCATGTTCTTTGGCATCTTGTTCTTTGGCCATGAGCTATATCAAGGACTCTTCTTCTATCTGAGGAATAATCAGCCTCACTATTGTCTGACTCAACTGTCTCCTTACACTTAGACGTGTCAGGTTCAACAGCCACCATGGCTTTCTTTCTTTCTTGTCTTCTTTCTCTGAAGACTTTTCTTTCTTCCTCATTTCTATATTTGTTAACTGGTGGATAAGAACAGTCAACAGCCAAGTGTCCTGGCTATCTGCAATTCCAGCACATGTTCTCAGCTTTCTGGTAATTAGCTCTCTCATATTCAACTCTCTGTTTGTCAGCTCTCTTTGGTGGTCTATCTTTCTTGGTCTTGGAAGGAGCTGAAGGTCTTCTGGAGGTTTCACCCTTGTTTCTTTGATAGTTCTTGTTAAAGAACTTGTTGAATATTTTAACCATCAACGTTATCTCCTCTTGGTCGATGGTGTCCTTGGATTCAACTTTCTCGGATTCTCCAGCCAATAGAGCAGCTGTCTTGGGTACATCTATCTCTTCTTTCTCTTTCCTTCTGAGCTCAAATTCATAAGCTTTTAAATCTGAGAATAGCTCATTGTTGGAGGTTCTTGTCAAATTCATTTCCCACTCAATTGGAAGCAACCTAAGGATTTTCGTACACATTTCCTTCTGTGTATATTCCTTACATAGAGCAGAAAGCTCATATGTAATCTCTGTAAATCTAGCATCCAATTGATCCAGAGTTTCATCTTCAAGCATTTTAAAATTTTTGAATTTTTGTACATCAACAGTTAGCTTATTTTCTTTGATTTGCTCTGATCCTTCGCAGATCAAAGTCAACTTTCCAAATATTTCACGAGTAATCCTACAAGATTTCACTTTGTTAAACATGGCTTTGTCAAGAGTTTTGTATAAAATATCATTGGAAACATTGTCCAAGTTGTATCTTTTTCTATCCTCATTGGTCCATTCGCTATGTGGCTTTTCAACCATAGCAGGCCTTGGTGCAACACGTGCTACAACAACCTCTCCTTTACCAGCGAGGGCAGCATCTTCACAGCTGTATTCACTTTCATGATTTGTATGGGTCCATTTTCAATGACGAACCACATTTTATCGTGTCGTGCAGCGAGATGTGCATGCATGTGAATCTTCCAATCATCAAACTTCTCAACAATGAAGATGGGAATATGAGATAGATTTGCTTTTATGATAATAACTTTTGAAAGAATGTTTGAAAACTGACAAGGGTTGTATCATTGAAAAGATCGAGATCTAGTTTAGTAACCAGTGTGGAAGGTTCTTTGAACCAACTGCTCTGATGCCACTTGTAGGTCCCAATGGGTGTTTGTGTTAAGTCTAGAAAGGGGGGTTGAATAGACTTAACCAATTTTTGATTTTTATCCTTTAAATCAGAGTTTTTACACAACAACTAAGTCCTTAAAGGGCAGCTTAGTTCAACCTCAATAATAGAGTTAACTACTCAACAGACTCGACTGAGCTGTTGATAGAGTAACTCAACTGAGTGAAGTGAGCTCTTTTAGAAATACAACTAACTTAGTTTTACAGCGGAAGTCTTACACCCTTGTTAAAATATGTTTTTCAACACTTGTTTTAATTAAGTTATTATCAGTTGGCTTAACAAATTTATCAATCAGCAGAGTAATAATATGCAAGAAATAAATGTGATGAAAGTAAATAGACACAGAGCAATTTATAATCGTTCGAGGATAGGGTAATTCCTCAACTCGACTCTTCTCCAACTCTTGGAGGAAATCCACTAATGCAACAACGAGTTACCAAAAAGATGAAAAGTCCGAGCAAGACTTGATCACAAAACTGGCTTCACTCCTGGACTCAACTCTTCACAAGACAACTGCCCTTTGAATTCTTGGATTTGATCACGAAGCCCTCTAATGAATCCAAAGCCTGTTTCTAACTCGAACCTTACTGCATTTTCTTCAATCTTAGATGTGCAGACCCCTTTGTCTTTAAACAAATGTACTCTTCAATGGGTTGAAGCTTTTCTTTCTTTCACTGAAAGTGTTGGTTAGATAGACTTCGAATTTTAGAATCGAGAATTGAGTGTATTGCTTGAGAGTATTTTTACTTGAATGCTCTTTGCTCAGATTGCTTGTATGTTGCAGGTATTTGTCGTACTCTCTCAAATGAACTCATCAGCCTTTTATAGTGCAGTTCGAAAATCTATCCGTTGAAGAGATAGATGCATTTTCAAACTCCACTTCATGGTCATTGACTTGTCTTGTTATGCAACAATTGATGTTGACCCAACCTTGGTTTAATGCTCTGCAGGTATGCCTGAAACACGGCAGGTGTGCATGTACATCTCTTTGGTTCTCAGTCTCTTGCACTCTTTGAGCAAGAAAGTTTTAAGGTTGCAGTCTGTCTCTCTCAGAGGGTTGATGGACATGATTCCACTTAGTATTTTTGGTGGAGAACTTCTGCCTCTCTCACCAGACTTGGAATCACGACCTCTTCCTCTGCCTCTTTCAGAACCTTTACCCCTGGCATGGCTGCCTACCCTGGGAGTTTTACTAGGCTGACTTTTGGAAGGTTGCTAACTCTTAGAAGGGTTTTCCCGATTCAGCTACTTCCTAGTCTGTTCAATATCTCTAAGGCCCTTCGCCAATATAAGTCCCATGCTTCAACTAACTCCATCCCGTCATAGTATTGTTCTAACAGTAGAGTATCATACTATTCATTCGACCTTTAATCCAAGGGATCAGTAGGTGGAGTAGCTTCTTCTTGAGGGAGCTTGCCTGTTGGCAGACCTCCATAATAGATTTTTAACATTTGAATTCGATCCTCTTGACTTATGTTCAACTTTATTCTTCTGAAAAGCTAACTAAACTTTTTCTTCAGCTGGCAGGTCTTGAGGGAGCTGCCAATAGATTCAGGTGGTGCCTTTAGGTTTGATAACAATCTTCATAGGGAGTTTTTCAATCTTATCTTCCCCCATTCTTTCTTTATCTTCCCCATTTTTGGCATCTTTACCTTGAGGATAACTTTGTGGAAAGTGGACTGATTTTAGAAGGGAGTCCAACTTCTTATGCGTGATGGAGTTTGCTGCCTGTTGGTTGGAGCTGAGTGAATATAACTGATTTTTCATACACAAAATCTCAGCTTTCAATGATTCCTCCATATGCTCCATCTTCTTTTCCATCTTCATTTGTAGCAACTCCATGTCTGAGAGATGATTTCGCTCCATTCTCTCAATATTGTCCCTCTGTCGTTGTTGAAAAGCAAGTTAATCTGCTCCCCAGACAACCAATTTGAAAATTAGCTGTCTAAAGTAGCCAACTTGCTCTCTACAGAGAGCCGTAGTCTGCTAGGCCCACTCTCTAATCCTTAACATTGCTACATGAATATCTCCAGAGATTGTGGCATCATGATTATCGATCCTGGTACTCAAGTCAGCAAAACTTTTCTCCATGGCTTCCATCTCCTCGCCCGTAGCTTGGAAGGCACGTCAAAAGTCAGCCGATTTTATACTAGAATCTTTAGGAAGTAAGGATTTGAAATCATGGCCAAATCGTAAGATTCACGTATTCAACGGAACGTGCAAATCAGCTGGGTTAATTTAGAAGTTGAAACTCGCGGCTTTCTCCATAGACTCGGCTTTATAGGGAATTTCTTCAATGAAGGGGAAATGCAGCATCCCCAACATGCCACATAGATCAGAGGAAGTTCCCACTTCTCCTTCAGGAACACTTCGTTCTTCTCCCTGGCGTTCAACTAGTTTTGCTCAGCTGCAGACGCCTCATCGGTAGTAGCAACTGTGGAAGCCTACAGAGCTGACTGTGCCTTAGCTGTCTTAACAACTTCACTGGCGACAATTGTTTCATCCAAATGGGTTACCTTTGCCTCATCTGTCGGAGCAGCATCACGGGCAGGAGATTAAACTAGTGGGGTGGTCGATGACTAGCACAAATCTCATTCTGGTTTATTTCATGCTTGCCTCCAAGTCACTGGTCTTATTGTCTGACTCTGCTAATTCTTCAAAATCTTCAGTCATGTATGAGTACTCAGCTTCAGAGTCAATAAGGTTATCGATCGCCATGGGTTTAGAGGACTTGTATTCTAGAAATTGAGGTACTTCACCAGAAATAATAAAATTCCCCCGGCAGTCTCAACTGCCACAGGGTCTTTAGCTACCTTTGCAGCAGTCTCAATAACTGAAAGGCCTTCAACATTCCATGCAACAGACTTAGTTTCTACTGGGTCTTCAATATTAGCATCCTTCGAGGTCTCAACCTTTGGGATTGCACTTTCATAACCAGCAGTCTCAACTGCCATGGTCTCTTCTAATCTATCCTTTGCCTCAATTACAGGTATTTGACCATCTATAACTTCATTGGCCTTCAATGTTGCTGGGGACTCAGCTGTGATAGTCTCAACCATAACAACTTCAGTCGCAACAACTTCTTCTGATTTAGCTGAAACACCTTCGCCTCCTGACTTCAAAATTTCATGGTCCCCTACAACCTCTTCCAACCTGGATGTAGTGTGAGAATTTCCCCCTTAGCTGGCGCACTAGCTGATAGTGATTCGATGGGGTCAACTGTCACTAGGGACTTAGCAATTTTGCTTGAATGTTCAGCAATATGTTTTTGAGCTGTCCCAACATCTTCTTTAGGGTGTGGCTCCACTACTTGCTCCATCAAAGTATCATCGCCAACCTCCTTTATATCTTGTCCCTGGGAGTGAGCTATGGAGGTGACGGCAGCTAAGTTCCTCACCATATCTTGGATAATGTGAGTTGGAGACATAACTAAGGATGGTTCTCCAACACCCTTCAGCTTTTCTTGCTCATGCAGCTCACGGGATTTTCTTAAGGCTTTCTTTAGCTGAGTAGTTTCAACTGCATCAGCTCCTTCGACTGGCTCATCATCGCTACTTGAGCCATAGTCATGGATAGATGTAGTTGTTTACCCAAACATACATTTACGGGTCTCAGTTGTCTTTCATAATTTCCAGCGCATTAGCTTTTTCTGCTTCCTTCTTCTCAATGAGGACTGGGATGGCATAGACTCCATCAAGTCCCATAACCACAAAGGCATTGCCCAGGAAATCTAGAAGCTACTCCTCTTCTTCAATCATTTCAGGCCTCTAAAACTGGACTCTGGTGCTCAATTTTCCATTTCCTCCATAAGCGCAGCTTGTCATCGATATCAGGATAAATCAGAGATCCTGGTTCATCCAAAGCAACATTGTCTTCAGCAACATGCTCCTCTTCAACAGGAGGTAAGGTATACTACTCACCTCCAATAATTTTCTAGACAGCTGCCATTTCAATCACAGGTGCAGCTGTGTCATTGACCTCTTCTTCAACTTGCTCAACTGCTGGCGACGCAGAAGAAGCTTTGTCTAATACATCATTTTCAACAGGGGCTGCTGCAGCAGACTGCAAGTCAAATCATCTCTTGGAGTGCCTCTCCAAGGGGACTTCTTCTTCCTCCTTGTCTGAAGTCTCAGCCATAACCCGAATAGCTGAGTCAACTTCAGGGATCTTAGCTGCAGGTTTTTCAGCAGCCTTGGCAACTGATTCTTCTATCTCATCTCTCAAGCCAACTTTGGCTTGAGTCTTCTGCTTATTTACAACTGCCCTTCGGGGTGCAACTGTTCTTCTTTTCTTAGTTTCCAAATGGGCAGCAAGAAATGGGACAGGAGCAGGGGCTAGAGTAGGGGCAGTTGTTTCTTCTGCCGAAACACTCTCACTTGTTTCCCCCCTCAGAAACGCCCTTTTTCTTTTCATGGGCCTTCTTTTGGGCAGTTGATAGGTTCGCCTTAAACAACCTCATGTTAACATGGAATGTTTTCCCTTTAAATAGGGGCACTCCCTTGTTCTCAAGCAGGTACCCAATGACTAGCCCATAGCCCAGGGTATTCTTGAACTTCCGATCCTCTAGCTTCAGATTTTGGACGTTTTGACACAGCTTGTGAAATATGAGTTCACTCCAGTTCACGTCCAGTTCCTCCATTATAGCTGCCATCAAAGTCATCTTAGTCTGTGATAACTAATTGTATGATCCAAACTTTGTGTCGACGCACTTCACCACCACATCCATAAGTTTGTGATACTCCTATTTGATAACTATCTTTATAGCTAGTGGGTTCAGCGTGTCACCTACCTCCTCCTTGGCAATCTATTTCCAAATATTCATAAAGTCAAACTCATATTCTTTCAGCTCAGTGATTCTGTTGTTCGAAAATGTAGCGGCTCAGTCAAGTCGTTGGTAGCCACATCTGCATTGATTAGTGCACTAGAGGACACATTCTCAACGAGGTTTGCAAAATCCAAGGCAGATTTCTTGATAGAACTTGAAGAACTTGAGAGGGTTTTTTCCAAGAGAACTCGAAACGCTTGAATGTTGTGAGAGTAAAGTGAAAAGAGAGAAAATTGAAATCCCGATATATATGAGACATGAGGAGACTGTTTCAGGATCTTAAGAATTTGAAATTCAATCAGTGGTCCAGATTAAGTCGTATAAAGCATTAATCACGTCGTATTTAATGCTTGCAGCATTTATAGCAAATCATAGGCTTAATGTTGAAGCCTTTCACTGTTCCGCATTTAGTGATGGTGACATCATTTTCAAACATTCCCACTTTAATGAAAATGACTCCGTTTTGTCTGTGTCTACTGATTTATTTGTGACACATCTCTGCTTCTCTCTTTCTCTAGAGACTGATGATGGAGCCTCGGCTATTCAGTTGACATAATTCTGCTGAACATCCAACTAGGTTGTTTTACTCCGCTGAAAGAGCAAAACTCTTCTGAAATGCCATCCTACCACATTTAACTCTGCTGAATGAGTCTTCTGAGCATTTTTCCTTAGCTCAATCAATCCAAGCTCATTCTTTAGTTCTTCAAATCTTAATTCACATAAGAGCTTTGTGAATATATCGACTAACTGTTTCTCAGTGAGACATATTCCAGAGTGATGTCTTTCTTTTCCACATGATCCCTTACGAAATGATATCTAACATTAATGTGCTTTGTTCTTGAGTGCACTACTGGATTCTGAGTTATTGCAATAGCAATTGTGTTATCACATATAATTGGAATTTTCTTCTCTTCAATGTCATAATCTATCAATTGTTGCCTCATCCACAAGACTTGTGCACAACAGCTGCTTGCATCAATATATTTTGCCTCAGCTGTATATGTAGCTAGTGATTTTTTTTGGTTGAATCAAGAAACTAATCTATTTCCAAGCATTTGACAAGTACCATATGTACTCTTCCTGTCAACTCTACATCCAGCATAATCTGAATCTGAGTATCCAATCAACTTAAAGCCACCTTCTTTAGGATACCATAATCTAACTTTTTGGCGTCCCTTCAAGTATCTCAGAATCTTCTTAGTTGTTGTCATATAACTTTATTTGGGAGCCTAATGAAACCTTGCACATACACATGTTGTAAAGATGATGTCAGGTCTGCTGTCAGTAAAGTGGAGAAAGATCCACTGAGTGCTCTATATCTTGTCTGATCTACTGGTTTGCCTTCCGCATCCATATCCATCTTGATAGAGGTATTCATGGGAATCTTTACAGATGACTTGTCTTTCATACCAAATTTCTTCATTAAATCTCTGGTATACTTGGTTTGACTTATGAAGGTTCCATCATTCATTTGCTTGACTTGAAGACCTAGGAAGAAAGTCAATCCTCCCATCATACTCATCTCAAACTTTCCTTGCATATGATTTGGGAATTTTTCACACAACTCTTTGTTTGTGGATCCAAATATGATATCATCCACATATATTTGAACAAGGAAGATGCGCTCCAACTTGAATTCTGAAGATTGTTCTGTCAAATTTTCTTTTGGTAAATCTATTGTCTATCAGGAATTGATACAATGTATCAAACCATACTCTTGGTGCTTGTTTCAAACCATACATTGCTTTCTTGAGCTTGTAGACTTTATCTCCAATAGTTTTCTGCTCAAAAGCTGGAGGTTTGTTCCACATAAACTTCTTCTTCTAAAAGTCCATCGAGAAATGCACTCTTCAAATCCATTTGATAGACTATGAAGTTCTCTTGTGCAGCATAAGTAAGAAACATCTTTATTACTTCCAATCTAGAAACAGGTGCAAATGTATCATGAAAATCTATACCTTTCTCTTGGCAATACCCTTTGGCTACCAATCTTGCTTTGTTTCTCACAACAGACCCTTCTTCATTCATTTTATTTCTGAATACCCACTTTGTACCAATGATATTATGGTGAGTAGGTCTTTGAACCAATTCCCAAACTTTATTCATTTCAAACTGATTCAGCTCTTCCTGCATGGCTAGAATTCAGTGTGTGTCATCCAAGGCTTATGACACATCATTTGGTTCAATTTGAGAAATGAAACAACTGAATATAGCTTCATGTTGAGTTCTAGATCTTGTCGTTACTCCTTCTCTTACATTCCCAATCACTAACTCATGTGGATGGCCTCTTCGTCATCTCATATCTGGTTGGAGTAAGTCTGTTGGATTGGCTTTTCTTGCATCTAAGTTGTTTTGAAAAACTTGTTCTTGATCATCTTTATTCAACTGCAAACCATCTAACTGTCTCCGAGATTCAGCTAACTCATCCTCATTAGGATCAATTCTTCTGGGATTTGTCTCAGCATAAGGATTCATTTGGATAGTTGGCTGATTCATCTTCTCAGCTAACTCATCAATGTCTTCTCCATTACATTAGGTTCATCAAAAACCACATGAATAGACTCTTTTGTTACCATAGTCTTTTTATTCAACACTCTGAAAGCTTTACTCTCAGCTAAATATCCATGAAACATACCTTCATTAGCTTTAGAATCAAAGGCTTTCAGATCATCCTTGGCATTATTATGAATAAAAACACTTGCTTCAAAATATATGGAAATATCCCACATTTGGCTTATTTCCTGTCCAAATTCCATATGGGGTTTTGGACAGTTGCATGTAGATCATACACCTATTCTGAGTGTAGCAAGCACTATTAATGGCTTCAGCCCAAAATCTCTTAGGCAATGCAGCTTCAGCTATCATGGTTCTTGCAGCATCCTTGAGGGTTATGTTACTTTTTTCAACTGCTCCATTTTGTTGTGGAGTTCTTGCAGCTGATAACACATGAGCAATGACATTTTCCATGCAATATTGAGTTATAATTCCATTGACAAACTCAGTTCCTCTTTCAGACCGTATCTTGATAATGGTTTGACTCTTCTCATTTTGAACTCTCTTCATCAGAGGAAGCTTTTGCAAAGTTTCCTTTTTCCTATATATAAAAATGGCCCATTTGTATCTTGAGAAATCATCCACAACCACTAGGGTATATTTCTTTCCACTTATGATAGCTGGCTCAACTTTTCCAAACACATCCATATGCAAAAAATGCAAAATCCTTGTTAAAGAAGGACTTGGCTTATCCTTGAGAGATGACTTGATCTGTTTTCCTTTCTGACATGCATCACAGATGCTATTCTTCTTGTAGACTGATTCTAGCAATCCTTTAACCAAATGGCTTCTTGCAAGCTTGTTGATAGTCTTGAAATTCTGATAACCCAGCTTCTTGTGCCACAACCAAATTGATTCAATTGTGATCTTTGCCAATAGACATGTGTTTGGTGTAGGAGTGGACTAATCTACTACACACATATTTTTCTTTATCATCCCAGATTGCACAACTTCATTGGTTTCAGCATCCTTGATTTGGCAAAATCCCATGTTGAATCCAACATTATATCCTTTATCATAAAGTTGGATTACACTCAGCAGATTAAAATGCATCCCTTCAATATAAGCAACCTTTGTGATCTCTAGACCATTCTTCTTTATGTATACAATGCCTTTGATTTGCCCTGGAGCTTCATTTCCTCCAAATATGACATTGGTTCCTCTTGATTCCTTGAAATTTGATAAGTTCTTTTTGCTTCCGGTCATGTGTCTGGATTAGCCACTATCCATGTACCATGTTCTTTGTCAATCTGCTATTCCCTAAACCTGCAATCAAGGAAATCAAGTGTTAGGTACCAATATTTGTCTGGATCCTGAAGGGTTAGTCTAGAAAGTGATCCAACTAACTTATAGGCAAATGATCTAACTCTAAGAGATTGCCACCTATCAGTTCCATAATCATAACGAATCTTAGCAAATTGTTTTGGGGCTTTAGGAAAATAAAGCTATCTCTTTTGTCTGTATGTATGTGTATGTGTCTGTGCATTTGCTTTTCTAGGATTGTGTGGAAACTTTTGTGCATGATAAATATTGTGCTTGGGTGTATATATGTGCTGATTTCTTTGTTTAGGGAATGACCTATGATGAGTTTGAGGTCTCTGCCACTTGGGCTTGTATCCCATAGGATTTGGCTGATTTTTCATTTGAGGATTCCAATCTGCTTGTGTAGGGTAATTTCAACCAATCCCTTCATATGGTTTCTTTTGATGAAACCTCTTGGGCTTTTGGTAGTTCTGTTTAGCGTTCACGTATCTCCCTTGTTAGGAGTCCAAGTCGAACTTTTCTCAATTTAGTTTCAACAGCATATTCAGTTGGCTTCTTTCCTTTTCCTTTGTAACCGAGGTCAGCATGTGAGTGTTTGTGATTATGTGTGGGTGCACCATACGGTGTTTTTTGCATTTGGATTCCCCCATTGCTTGAGGATTCTTTTTTCATAACCACTCTTCAAGTCAGAGCATTGAAAAAAGAGTTGAAACCTAAGCCTGCATTGTCTCCATTTTTCTTTTGTAGCATCATCAACTCATCCAATGTTTTAGATGATTTGCTGAGTGATGCAATCACATTCTTTAGCTCTTGTTCCCTCTTTTCCTTTTCAGCTAGGTTTGCTTTTACCTAGTTATCTCAGCCTTCAACCCTTTATTCTCACCAGCTATGTTACTAAGAGTACTCAACTCTTCAGTCAGTTGTGAGTTTTGGCATTTGAGTTGGCTATTTTCCTCATTTAGAAGTGTGTGTGAGGATTTAATGTGCTCAAAACATTCATCATTTTGCCTAATGAATCATAAAGATCAATGGGTGATGAAGTGTGTGTATCATGATCAGTATCATCAGAATTTGAACTAGATGAGTTAGAGTTTACATCATCTTCCTATTCTTTTTCCATGAGACATATCAATGCCTCTTCTTCAGTGTCTGAGGAGTAGTCAGCTTCACTACTGTATGACCTTGTTGTCTCCTTACACTTGGTTGTTTCAGATTCTGCAGCCATTATTGCTTTCTTTTTCTCTTGTCCTCTTTCCCTGAAGTTACTATTTAATCTATAGGCCTAAATCATGTTAAATTTATATTGTAGGGGACGAAGAACCGTGCAATTAGGACTTGTACTTTTGAGCTATTTTGTGCATCTACTTTATTTTGCTGATTGAGGTAGGGATTCTTATCACATTTTATATGTATAATTCATTGTCCTTGTTAAATGCTTAAAATGTTCCATTATGTGAATTACGCATTTTCAATAGTTAAATAATATGCATAATTATTTTAATTATATGCTTTCGATGTATTACATGATATGCATAATTATGTGAATTTATATGTTTTTAATGTGTGATATATGATATGATTATTTTTTATGAATTTCATGTTTTTTCATTACAATGTATCTTATATGGCATTCGTGCGACGGGAAAGGAAAATTTTTGCCCTCGTACCACAGGAAAAGAAAAATATGGCATTCGTGCCACGGGAAAGAAAGCTTTTTGTCCACGTGCCATGCGAAACGTAAAATTTTGGCTTCATGCCACGGGAAAGGAAAATGTTTCGCCTCGTGCCATGGGAAAGGAAAATATGGCATTCGTGCCTACGAAAAAGGTTATATGTTATTTGGCATATGCCAATGAGAAAGGTTATGTGTTAATTTATGTAATTGTGCACTTTTCGTATTTAGCTTGGACAATTTTTATTCCTACAGATTATGTGATTACGCATTCCCTTAATTCAAACTCTTTTCAGATCATACAGATGGATGTGTTACAGTTTTGGGGGAATAGCCGATGGTTTCACTTTTAATTATTTAAATTACTAGAACGATGAACTCGTTTTAAATTTCGAACAATTGTGATGTACTATTTTCTTTTAATTTATTTCAAAGTGTTTTGAGTTAATTTTTAATTTTGGCAAATACTCTATAATTATTTCTTAAGACTTAAAGTATTCTCATTATCGCTTCCGCTAAACTGTTCATTTATCTATTTATATAAAAAATATGTGTTTTTCTCAAAAATTTAAGTAGCGCTAAAATTTTATTTCAAAAATTAGGGCGTTACAGTATGGTATCAGAGCAGGTCTACTTTCCTCTAGACTTGCAAATTTTTAATTTTTTTAAAAAATTGCTATCCCTCTCCATCGCGCTCCATCCAACCAGGTAGCATTTATTTAATTTTCACATCATTAGAAATTTTGAAAGTATGATATGCTATGTGAATTATGAAAGTTTATGTGAAATTTTATGTAACTTGTTAGAACTTACACATGTGTTAATTGATTTGTTACATGATTTCAAATTTCTTGCATGTCACGTTAGACATAGATAATAGCGTAAAATAGTGATTCATAATGAAGCATAGAAGCACAACGTATGTTTCTGTTATAAAATATTATAGAGTTGAACGACTTATATGATTAATTTTTGACTTCATTGGCCCGTACATTCAAAAATGCTAGAAACTGACACATGTAGTATCATACTCGAAAGAGCTTAAACTTAGATATTTTATTTTACTATAGATAATGTTGCAACGTAGAGACAATTCAACTCATCATTTAACTCAAACCAAGGACAAGGGGATGCCAGTAATGCCCTATTGGCTAATCTCATAAACCTGCTGCAAAAGCTACCCCAACAGAACACCTCACCACCTACACTAGGCCACCAAGTTGGTGGAAATGAGAACGCCCATATACTGGAACAATTTCGGAGGTTTCGTCCAAAGACTTTCAACGGGCGTGATGGGCCTTTTGCGGTCGAAGAGTGGTTATGTGCGATAGAGAGAATTTTCGCTCGTCTACCGAGCACAGATGCACAACAAATTTCATGTGCCACTTTCCAAGAGGATGTCGATCACTGGTGGGAGGCATTATGTCGATCACGGATAGAGGAACAACTCAATGGCATGACATGGACTAATTTTAAATGGGAAGTCATGCAACAATTCTTTCCTCAATCGTACAAAGACCAAACGGAGATTGAATTTTTGGAACTGAAGAGGGGTGGCTTGACTGTCATCGAATATGAACGCAAGTTTAACAACTGGTGAGGTTCTCCACACACTTGGTGGACACAGACGAAAAGAGGGCAAGGAGGTTTCACAGAGGACGTCGACCCGAGATTGGCAGTGTATTGGCTTGTTTGGGGACAACGAATTATGAAGAACTCCTTTCACGAGCTCAACAAGTAGCTTCTTGTCCAAAATTTGGACAGTCTGACTCAGAAGACTGGTGATGTTTCGGGGAAAAGAAAATAGAATGGGCCGACTCAGGGAACAGGGGATGGCAATCAGGGTAAACAGATCAAAACTAGGGCAAATGCTATTCTGGCCGCACTGAAAGAGAAACCAACATGTGCATCATGCAAAAAGAATCATTTTGGGGAGTATCTTTTACGTAAAAGAGTGTGTTTTCGGTGCCATCAACCAGGTCACAATGATGCATTTTGCATCACCTACACTGATAAGAAGGGGAAGGCACCTGGTGGACAGGCGCGCGTCTATGATATGACGCAACAAGAATCTCAGTAGAGCCCAGGAACTCTAATAGGTATGCTACATGTATCCGATACACATGCTCTTTTGCTATTTGATACTGGTGCTAAACATTCCTTTATTTCTGTTGATTTCCATGCTAAAACCCAACTCAAGAGCTACACTATTAGTGACATTCTAGAAATAAGTCTCCCATCCGGAAAAATAATAAGTACTGATTTGCTGATTACCAATATGGAGTTGGATTTTTATGGGAAGGGTTTATAAGCGGATTTGCATCTGATTAGGAGGAACAATTTTGATATCATCTTAGAGATGAACTGGCTGCATAAGTACAAGGCTAAAATAAAACTTCACGAGAGAGAAATAATTTTGCGACCCTTAAACGGAGATGAATTCACATTTTTTGAAGCAAGAGTAAGTGGTATGCCCCAAATGATACCAGCAATGAAGACAGTTAAGATATTGAAGAAAGGAAATTGTCAGGGGTATCGTGTGAATGTGATGGCCATTCCAGTTGCTGACAAAAACCTTCATGGTAGTCCCAGTTATACGTGAGTATGGTGATGTCTTTCCAGAATATTTGTCGGGAGTACCTCCAAATCGACCAGAAGAGTTTACAATTGATTTGATTCCGGAAGATGCCCCTGTATCGAAATCACCATATAGAATGGCACCCAAGGAGCTTCAGGAACTAAAAGTTCAACTGCAAGAACTTCTGGATATTTGCTTCATCCGACCTAACATGTCACCTTGGGGAGCGCCAGTTTTATTTGTAAACAAGAAAGATGGGACAATGAGAATGTGTATAGACTACAGGGAATCGAATAAGCTCACCATAAAGAACAAATATCCTTTGCCAAGGATTGAGCATCTTTTTTATCAATTGAATGGGGAAAGTGTATTTTCTAAGATTAATCTGAGGTTTGGATATCATCAACTGAAGGTTAAGGAAGAAGATATACACAAGACGTCTTTTAGGACCTGATAGGGGCACTATAAGTTCAATGCTCCATCAATATTATGGATTTGATGAATCGGATTTTTCATCTATACTTGGATCAATTTGTGATTGTATTCATAGATGACATATTGGTGTACTCAAAGGATAGAGAACAACATGAGAAGCACCTCGACATCGTGTTGGAGACTCTCCGTCAAGAGAAATTGTATGCAAAATTCAAGAAGTGCGAGTTTTGGCTCAATCGATTAGTCTTTTTGGGTCATGTAGTTACAACGAAAGGTATTGATGTCGACCCAGCAAAAGTTGAAGATGTGGAAAAATGGTTGGCTCCTATGAATGCTAATGAAGTACGTAGTTTCTTAGGCCTTTGGATATTACAGAAGGTTTATCAAAGGATTTTCGAAAATAGCAGGCTCAATTACCCGACTAGCAAAGAAGGGAGAGAAGTTTGTTTGGACTGAGAGGTGTGAGCAAAGCTTCCAAGAACTCAAACGGCATCTATAGTGATGCCTCAAAATAATGGTTAGGGTGCGTTTTGATGCAGAATGGTAAAGTGGTTGCTTATGCTTCAAGGCAACTAAAACGTCATCAGCTCAATTACCCTACACACAACTTGGAGTTGGCAAAAGTCGTGCACGCCTTAAAGATATAGCGTCACTATTTATATGGGGAAAAATGCAAGATTTATACGGATCACTAGAGTTTGAAGTATTTCAACGCACAAAAAGAGTTGAACATGAGACAAAGGAGATGGTTGGAACTTGTGAAAGATTACGATTGTATGATCCATTATCATCCGGGTAAAGCTAACGTCGTAGCAGACGCACTTAGTCGGATCAACAGAGGAACAATTGCAAGTATGTTCACAAAACAAGAGGAACTTATTAAGAAATTTGCCAAAATAAAAATAGAAATTTTAACTCCACCAGAAAGGACTGAAGCAGTATTAGCAGTATTGGTGGTCCAACCAACGTTACGGTGTGACATCAAGGAAGCACAAATGAGGGATGAAATTTTGTGCAAAATGTGGAAAAAAACTTTAACCGGAGAAGTTAAAGGTTTTGAAATAACAAACAATGGTGCACTGGTGTATGAAGGGAGAATATGTGTACCTAGGGATGACGAATTAAAATAAAAAATATTATTAGAGGCACATTGTACACCTTACACAGCACGCCTAGGTGGAACAAAGATGTATCAAGATCTCAAGGGAATTTTCTGGTAGAGAAATATGAAAGGAAGCATCGGAAAATTTGTGGAAAAGTGTTTGACGTGTCAGAAAGTGAAAGCCAAGCATCAATGACCTTCAGGATTATTGAAACCACTTTAGATTCTAGATTGGAAATGGGAAAACGTGAACATGGAATTTGTAGTAGGTTTACCAAGGTCAAACTGTGGAAATCAAGCTATTTGGGTTGTCATATACTGTTTAACCAAGTCAGCGTACTTTCTGCCAATCAAGATGACATACAGTCTAGAACAATTGGCACAACTTTATATGAAGTGTACTGTGTGTGTTTTAATTGTGTGTTATGTGAAGGTGTGTTTGTGTGTGTGATTTTACAGAGAGAAGATGTAAATGGGTTTTGTGTTAGGGATTTATGTTTGAAACTTTGAAAGAGAATTGGGTTTTATTTGTAAATTTTGAATTTTTTAAAGTAACCCACTTAAATTTCAATTAGGTCTCATCCCAAATCAATGTTTCTGGATTATTTCAATTTAGCCCTAAGCAATTTTAATTTAGTCCAAATGTTTATTTGATTTTTCTTATTTTCAAAGTAACCCCTATAACTTAATTAGACTTTCTGTAATTTTCAACTTTGACCCTACAGTTTTTAATTCAGCAAAAACTTAAATTGACTTCTGACTTATTTGAATTTAACCCCAAAATATATTTTTAGTCAATTTCATTTACTAAAAGCCCTAGGCTATTTTATAAGTATAGTATTTAATTATAAGTTACTATTTAATCTCTGGCCTAAATCATGTTAAATTTATATTGTAGGCGACGAAAAATCGTATAATTAGGACTTCTACATTCGAGCAATTTTCTGCATCTACTTTATTTTGCTGATTGAGGTAGGGATTCTTATTATATTTTATATGTATAATTCATTGTCCTTGTTAAATGCTTAAATTGTTCAATTATGTGAATTACGCGTTTTCAATAGTTAAATGATATGCATAATTATGTGAATTGCATGTTTTCGATGTATTGCATGATATGCATAATTATGTGAATTTATATGCTTTTAATGTGTTATATGATATGATTAATTTTTATGAATTTCATGTTTTTTCATTACAATATATGTAATATGGCATTCGTGCCATGGGAAAAGAAAATTTTTGGCCTCGTGCCACGGGAAAGAAAAAATATGGCATTCGTGCCACGGGAAAGAAAACATTTTGGCCACATGCCATGGGAAAGGAAAAAAATTGGCTTCATGCCATGGGATAGGAAAATTTTTAGTCTCGAGCCACGGGAAAGGAAAATATGAAATTCGTGCCTACAGAAAAGGTTATGTGCTATTCGGCGTATGCCAATAGGAAAGATTATGTGTTAATTTATGTAATTGTGCACTTTTCGTATTAGCTTGGACAATTTTTGTCCCTACTGAGTATGTGATTACTCAGTCCCTGAATTCAAATCCTTTTCAAATCATACGGATGGATGCATTGCAGATGCGGGGGAATTGTCACGCCCCAAACGGGACGCGACGACGATCCACAACTCAAATACAAATAACCAAATAGTCTAGACGAATATCATCGAGAACCCTATGAAACAGAGTCAAAATAGCAGCGGAAATAAAATAACAAGCACAACATACAGTCCACAATCCATAATCCAAATTACATCCGCGAAAATCAACCAACGATAACAACTTAAAAGTCAAAGGGTCCTACACCTTTCAGTTACAACCGGAATGAAAAGAAAATAGCATAGTCCATCAATAATCACAAGAAACGAATCTATCAACAACAACAAGAAGTAGTAAATCCAACAAGCAGAGTACAAAGGCTCAATCCAAGGCCGGTTCAACATCTTCAACTAAGTCCTCACCTAAAGGTTAGAAAATAGGTGGGGATGGGACAGAAATCTCAGTGGATGGGGTGATCGTGTGCAAGTGTGACGATATATAATTAATGCGAGAAAACAATTATATGAAAACGCGTGAGTATGATGCATGAATTCACACACAGTCCACAAGCGTCGTGATAACTATATTTAAGTAATATACTTATACAGTTCAAGAAAACAGTTCATGGTCACACAAACATTATGTGATTCATCAAGACATGTAGGGTTTGCGTACGAAAATGTAACGCCAATCCCATGCAAGGCGATAATGGTTGCGTCACGGTTTGTAGCGCCAACCAATGCAAAAAACAAGTAGTGGTTGCGTCACGGATTTGTAGCGCCAACCAAACGGGTCCGATAACTCCGGAATCGTGTGGATCGGGACAGCGATTCCTTCGTTCTTCCTTGTAACTCCCGAGCAAGATGGTCCAAGACCACACCTTATCGCTCCATAGGCAAAGACAAATCCACAAGAGAGCTAGCTAGCTAGGCCGGATTGTCATAATCATGATTATACCTCAAGTACTACGACCCGCTTCCCTTGGACAAACTCCGTCCCTCGCCATGGGGATTAGGGCGATGGGGCAGGAAGAGTGGAATAGCAGCCGAGCTGCTCGGTTCCATCCCCGACGTATCCATTCCGACTGTGAGCTCGACACACCAAGTTGACTCAAGCAGGAAAGTAAATACAAGTTCAGGTAGTCAACCAGGCAGTTGAGTATTATTGATTCAGGGAAGTAGTTCAGGAAAATTTTGAAACGCGAGTGGCAATTATGGTGTTGGTGGAGTTTTTGGATGAAGATGATTATCGGAAGGATAAGCAACCTTCGATATCTTGAAAGATTAGGTGGAACATAAGTCCCATTATAGATTCAACATCGCAAGGCGAGGAAGTCGCTCCGCGATCGGGTATTAATCGGTCAAATCGGTCCGATAAGTCAAGGGTTTTTGGGAAAATAAAATATCATAATTAAATCTCCAAGTCAGAGGGTCTAGGTCTATTTTAGTAAAAGGGAAAATAATTTGGGTTAGGTCCTTTATAAAAGAAAAATTACAATTTAGCCCCGTTTTGTAAAAATCAACACTTTTGGGGTTAAAAATTGAACAAATAAATATCCCGAACTTGAAAAATTATGAGTTCAGTTCCTAAATTCTCCAAATTGTCCAGGGATTCAGATGTTTAAAGTTTTGAGGTCGAGTGTTTATAAAATTCTCACATTGGCCCCAAATTTGTAAAAATTGTCATTTCGGACCTTAAGTTTAAAATAATCGGAACTCACAAACCGGAAGGGCTTTTAATGTGATTCAGTTGGAAAATGTCACTAAGGTTAGTAGGATATTGGGACAAAAGCAGTTTTTAAATGAAATAAGTGTAGGTCCTTTAACTTTTGAAAATATCATTTTTGTCCCATTTTGAAATAATTGCCTTTAAGGCTTTTAGGGGTCCAATTGTTATGAAATTTGAACCTTGGGTCCAAAATATAATTAAGTTATAGTTAAGTTAGTATTTCCAGGTGCATGGGCTGCATAAGTCCTGGAAATTTCATTTGGGTCCTCAAGTTTAGTATTTTACACATTAGTCCCTCAATTTTAGAAAATTTACTTTCCAAGCCCTAAACACTTGGATTTTTGGAATACATTTAAAATATGTCATTCACAGTATCTTAAGAATAAAATTTTCAAAATTTAAAGTTAAGGTCTGGTACAGTTTTAAAATTTGCAAAGTAGCCCTTAAACTTTCAAAATTTTACAATCTAGTCCTTGGGCTTTTAAAGGTTGATTTTATTTATCTTAAAACTCTTAAAACTTTATTAAAATCTCCAAAAGTCATTTTTGAACCTGATTACAGTCCCAAAAATCGAAATTTGCAGAGGGGTCCTTTAACTTTCATTTTCTTGCAATCTAGTCCACCAACTTTCCATTTTTACATTTTTAAGTCCAAAATTGAAATTTAATCAATTATGCTCGACTTGTCCAGGTTATAAGTCATCCAAAACATGGATTTCAAAGATCATACACATGCATGTCCAATACATACAAGAATTCATCAAATAAAATATTAAATTGTACATGCATGCACCTTAAATTCAATAAATAGCAATTTTCAGCAACTCTTGAGAATTTTCATGATTTGATACATAAAATTGACATGCAATACATAGATTATATATCTGAAGGGCTCATGTTCGAAATTCTACATGCATTTTAATAAAAACACCTAGAAGTTGGAAAGTATTTTTCCACCTACCTTAAAATTGGAAAATTGTGAAATAAAAGGATAAATTTCACAATTTTTGGATGAGGTCACTTTGGTCAGCCCCTAAGTCAAGAAATATCAAAAATTTGATGTTAGAAAAATGAGAGAAAAATTAAGGAGAAAAAGAAGGAGATAAGAAAATGAGAAAGTCTACACTTTACCTTGTGTAGTAGGTGATTGGAGACTAGTTGAAGCTTTAAATTTGGAATTTTTGGTTCAACTCCAAAATCACCTAAGGTCAACCCCTATTTCTCAAAAATGAAAAAGGGGTGTTAAAATTTGAAAAAAAAATAGAAAGAAGAGGAAAGAAGGGTTCTAGTGTCCAATTCTTACCTTGTAGTCCAAATTTCTCTACTAGTTCTTCTTCAAGTCTTCAAGTTTCACCACCATGCATGCATGTCTCCAAGTGGTCTTCTAAGTACCTCAAAATCCAAAATATAAATTAAGTTAAAAGAAGAAGGTGATGAGTAGAAAGAATTTAAGTTGAATTGAGGAGTGAAATTTCTTACCTTGAGAAAAGGGGGTGTTCGAATTTTTGAGTTTTAGTGGTAAGATTGTTTGTTTTGGTTTAGATATTTGAAGAAAGAAAGTATGTTTGATGTTAGGAAGAAGATGTTCTTGGAGTTATGAGGATAGGTTTGAAGATGTGAAGGACTTGGGTTTGAATATTTGAAAATGTGAAGAAGGGGTACTTGTAGATATGAAGAACTTATGTTGAACATTTGAAGATGTGAAGAGTTGGTGTTTGAAGGTTTGAAGATATGAATGAATTTTGTTTGAAGATTTGAAGATGTGAATGAATTTTAGAGAGAGGTTAGAGAGAAGGAGGAGAAAAGGCTTGAGAGTTAGAATGTGTTGGATGAAATGAACAAAATTTGTTCATTTCTTGCCAAAATGGCCGTCCACCATGGTAGAGAGGGGGAGGAATTTTTGATTAAATTTGTGTCTTGCAAATTGTCTCTCGCATGGAGACAATTAGACTAGTCAAAGTATGGGCAAGGTATGGAAAGAGAAGGAATGTTGGAAAGACTCCAACATGTTGGGAAAAATAGTATTAAAGAATTAATGTATGAGATGATGTGTATAATGTTTGAATTAATGGTATAATTATACACAAGATGACTAATATAAGGTGTAAGTGTACAAGAGTTCGATGATATTTTTACTCCAAAATCATCACCATGGCCGTCCATTATAAGGGCATTGTGGTAATTCCATATTTTTTTTGTCCCAGATTTGGTGATAATAGATGAAATATATCAATCTCCAAAATAAATAGTGATTTCCTTGATCACTTATACGTCTCATGATCACTTAATCTAAATCAAAATCTTAATTCTATAAGGTAAAAGTCTCTAAAATAAATAGTCTCTTAAAATTCTAAGGTGACTAATAAATACAAAAATAGTAATAATGATCAATCAAGTGATCATAAATGAGAAATAGAATTAATAAAGATCATGATCACAAGTAATAAATGAAATGAAATAAAATACAAAATATATATTATTAATAATTACCCGTCAAAGTGACGTGGTAAAACAGTCGATCAAATACATATACGACAATAAGAGTCAATTATATATTCGGAGAAATCGTGGCTTCACAGGAATAGCCGATGATTTCACTATTAATTATTTAAATTTCAAGAACTATGAACTCGTTTTAAATTTCGAACAATTGTGATGTACTATTTTCTTTTAATTTATTTCAAAGTGTTTTGAGTGAATTTTATTTTTGGCAAATACTCTATAATATGTGTTTTATTTTCTATTAATAATTTTCTTTTATTTCAAGTATTCTCATTATCGCTTCCGCTAAACTGTTCATTTATCTATTTATAAACAAATATGTGTTTTTCTAAAAAAATTAGTAACACTAAAAATGTATTTCAAAAAGTAGGGCGTTACATGGCCAATGAGGACACGACGGGCATAACTATCAAGGAGACATTTTCGGACAAGTTAATCCTGATGGTAGAGACAAATATTCTACATTACGCTGATATCATGAATTATTTAGTAATCAGGGTCTATCACCGGATATCACATATCATGAAAGGAAAAAATTCCTCCATGAAGTGAAATATTTTCTGTGGGATAAACCTCTATTATTCAAAAGATATTCAAATTCAGTAATTAGGAGGTGTGTGCCCCAAAAAGAGTGGGAAAGCATTTTGGAACAATGCAATTCATCGCCGAAGGGCGGTCATTTTAGACCAACGCCTACAGCAGTAAAGGTATTAGAGTTTGGTTTCTTTTGGCCATTACTTTTTAAAGACTGCTATAAGTTTGTGTTCCAGTGCGATGGGTGTCAAAGAAAGGGGAATATTTCTAGGCAACACGAGATTCTAATAACTAACATGATGGAATCGGAGATATTTGATGCTTGGGGTATAGATTTCATTGGACCATTTCCTTCTTCAAATGGGTACATGTACATTCTTCTTGCAGCGGATTATGTATCCAAATGGGTGGAGGCCATTCCAACTAAAACAAATGATGAACGACTTGTGTTGAAATTCTTGCAAAAGAATATCTTGACAAGGTTTGGCAATCCATGAGCCCTAGTTGGTGATGCGGGATCTCACTTTTGCAATAAGTTATTCAATAATATGATGGAAAAATATGGAGTGAGACATAGAGTCGCCGAAGCTTATCATCCGTAGTCGGATGGGGTAGCCGAAGTTTCGAATAGGGAGATCAAGGAGATATTGGGAAAAATTAGTTAATACAAGTAGAAAATATTGGGCTTTAAAGCTTGACGTTGCTTTATGGGCTTATCATATAGCATACAAAACACTTCTAGATATGTCGATGTATCGATTAGTCTTCGGGAAATCATGCCACCTTCTGGTAAAATTAGAAAATAAGGCATCTTGGTCGGTGAAGAAGCTTAATTTTGATATGACGGCTGTGGGTGAGAAAAGGAAGTTACAAATAAGCGAGCTAAAAGAATTTTGTCAAGACGCTTATGAGAATACCTAAATTTACAAAGATCGCACGAAAAATGGCACGATAATCGAATTTTGAGAAATGAGCTTCTACCTAGAAAAGTGGTACCTTTGTATAATTCTCGATTGAAACTTTTTCTGGGTCCACTCAAATCAAGGTGGTCGGGTCCGTTTGTCATCAAAAAGGTATTACCACTGGGAGCCATTGAATTGTTAGCAAAGGATGGTCGAACATTCATCGTGAATGGGCAAACAGTTAATCATTATTACGAGCAAGAAAAGAAGCCGAAAGTTTCAACCATATTCTTGATTGAGCTGTAAGAAAATCAGACGTTTGGCTGAAGACGTAAAACTTAGCACTTTTTGGGAGACAACTCAATTTTTAATCGCCTTTGTTCATTTGATTTTTGATTTATACTAAATTAATATTTAGTTTTGTGTGTGTTTATTAGTTGTTGTGTAAGAGGCGTCACGACACACTCCAGATTTCTTCGAAAATATACATATATATATATATATATATATATATATATATAGGTCGCATGTAGATTCATATAAACATTGCATGAAAAATATAGGTTGCATGTAGATTCATATAACCATTGCATAATTTTATTTTATTTTCTAGTTGGCACGTTTATTGCTTTAGCATATTTTCTGCTTTTGTGTGTGTTAGATAGAGTCATGGAATTAGTATAGCGTGCCTTTGTGTGTTTTACTAGAATAATTGATTTCGTGAGGAGAAATACTTGGTGAGCATGTGGTAAATTTGAGAAAAGATTTCTTTTGCTTATTTGGTTGATTAAGAAAGTTGGGTATGTGAACATGATGCGAAAAATAAGCGTGTGCACTTTTGTGCGTATAACTGCTTTTATCTTATGCAGTCTTATTTTTGCTGAGTGTGTCATTCATGTTGTTTGAACTCTAGAACTTGCATTAGTATCTTTATTGAAACTACATGTGTGTGCAATTTCGGAAAATGATTTAAGGCCATTTTTGTTTAAGCTTTTTTAGCCTAAAAAGCCTACCTATGAACTCATGATTCCCTAGTTAGCCAATTTGAGCCTTAGCCTTGTTTATTGTAATCCACATTTTAAGCTTTAACTTAACATATCCTTATCCCAAAACTTGAGCTTATAGAAATGTTTATATTTGAGGGAGATGTGTTTTGACTTTGAAAATAATGATTGTAAAAAAGCTATGAATGGTGAATAGGCGAACGAAGGAGATCTAAAAAAAATTTAGTGAAACCAGAAAATTGAGCTTAAGGAAAAAA